>CAUYSK010041999.1:0-100433 GCA_963575035.1 Avahi laniger | reverse complement strand
TTGTCCAGATCATTTCTTTCTATTTTTTTTAGTAGAGACGAGATCTCGCTCTTGTTCAGGCTGGTCTCAAACTCCTGACCTTGAGCGATCCACCCGCCTCTGCCTCCCAGAGTGCTAGGATTACAGGCATGAGCCACCGTGCTTGGCCTCCAAATCTCGAGTTTTTAACTGGGAAGCCAAGTGGGTAAATGGGCATGGTGTGAAATCCACAATCCTCTTTTCATGTTCCCGTGGTATATCCTTCGTCGTGCTCCATCATGAAGACCCAGACTTATGAATACATACATGTATTTATTCAATGAATAATTATTATTCTTCCTGTCAGACACTGTTCTCAGTACAAGACAAAATGGTGAATGAGTTAGATAAGATCTCTTTCCCATAAAGAGCTTAGATTTATGTTTTAGTGAGAGTATTAGACAGTAAACAAGAACCCAAATACTTCAACGTGACAATTGCAACTTTTAATAAGTTCCAAGAAGGAAACACAGGATGATATTATTGGGAAAAAATGTTTTCAAGGATGATCTTTCTGAAGAGGGTTCATTTGAGTTGACACCTGAATGATGAAAAAATGGATTGAAGAGGCTGGGCGCCGTGGCTCATGCCTGTAATCCTAGCACTCCGGGAGGCCAAGGCAGGAGGATCGCTTGAGGTCAGGAGTTCGAGACCAGCCTGAGCAAGAGCAAGACCCCATCTCTACTAAAAACAGAAAAAAAATTAGCCAGTCAACTAAAAATAGAAACAAAAAATTAGCCTGGCACGGTGGCTCTATCCTGTAGTCCCAGCTACTTGGGAGGCTGAGGCAGGAGGATAACTTGAGCCCTTGAGCCCAGGAGTTTGAGGTTGCTGTGAGCTAGGCTGATGCCATGGCACTCACTCTAGCCTGGACAACAAAGCAAGACTCTGTCTCAAAAAAAAAAAAAAAAAAAAAAGATAATGGACTGAAGGGTTTCCTGGGATGTAGGACTTTCAGTTTTAAAACTGGGACAAGCCTCACAAACTGAGATACTGGACACCCTAGCACACTTTTTATGTTTTAAAAGGAGTGTTCTAATTTGTGGATGAAAGTTTTGTTTTAAAATAATCCAGCTAGGAGAAGGCGGAGTAGAGGATGTAGTTGAAAAAAGACTGGCCATATGTGGATTAATGTTGTGATGGGAAGTGGGGCTCGTTACACTAAATTTGTAGTTTGAAAGTTCAAAAATATAAAAATAAAAGGATGATTCTGGTGGCTGTATGGAGTGTAGTTTGTAAGTATTAGGAATACCAGATAAGAGGCTAGAGCAGTAGCTCAGGAGAGACAGAATCATGACTTGGATTATGAAGGTAGGGTTGGAGGTGCTGAAAGCAGGAAAACGTGGGATGTATTTTACAAAGAGAGCAATGAAGGGGATTTGTGGAGAAGTGTGGATTTAGACTTTTTAATGTGAAGAGGTCAGCAGAGAGGTTGGCAAAGGAAATTGAAAAGGAGCAGTCAGTGAGAGAAGGTAAACCAGCAGAACACAAAGTGAATCAAAGAGACAATGGGCAAATGTGTAAAGTTCTATGGAGAAATGGAATGGAATGAAGTCAGATTATTGAGTCTGGGGGCAAAAATTGGACTGGAGAGAGATGGGAGGGAGATAAGATGGAAACAGAGGTTATGGACAGAACGGACTCTTGAAATGTTTTACTGTGATTTGAAGGGGGCAGATTATTAAATCATATTTAGTAGTTTTGAAATAAAAAGAGCTTTTAAAAGATGGAAGAGATTTTATGTAAAACTTTTATGTGTATTTTGTCATTCCTAAAAAAGGTAAAAGAGATGGGAGATGCTAGGAAATGTTTGTAAGCTGATGGAAATAACATAGTACAGAGGGAAATATTGATGATAAAAAAGAGGTAAGTTCGAGAAAAAAGAGGTAATCACAGGGGTGAAGCCGTTGAGAGGATAAGAGAGGTTGGCTTTCAGAAAGAAACAGTGACATTTCATTGTAGCAGGAAGAGAGGGCAAGTATTTAACCCTAAATACAGCTTGTTTGATGGAGTTGGACAGGGACAATGGGGGCTTGTCCTGGTTGCTTCTAGTTGCAGAGTGAAGCATAAGGTGAAATCATCAGTCAAGGTGTATGAGCATGAAGAGGTTGGAAATGTCCATTCTAATATCTGATATTCCATTATTAGCACTGGATTTATTTTCATCCTCAATGTTTTTTCAAAGAAATCTCATGTGCTGTTCTAGAAAGGGAAGGAATGGAGCACAGAGGTTCTCAAACCTTAATTTGCACCTGGGGAACTTCTTTAAGACATAAATATTCAAGCCCCACCTTGACTTTACTGAATTAGAATTTAAATGGCCAATTACCTCTAGATCTGAATTGTTTAACAAGCTCTCCAGGTAGGTGTGAATCACAGCAAGGTATGAGAACCCCTCTCTTAGCAAAGACTGTCAGAACACTAGCTAGGGTACCTGGACAAGAGGGAGGGTATTGATGGGAGGTATTGAGGATACTAATAACAGAAGGAAACCTACTTTGATTGCTGACACTTTTCTAGGTTGCAATACAGATTTCTTTTAAACTATATGTAAACTGTTGAGTTAATTATACTCCTTAGTTCGTGGCACACTATTTATTCAACCATTCTAATGTGTTTGATGTGCATCCTTGTTTTCTGTGTATGCATTTTAACTTATGTAAATGGTATTGTGATAGAAATCTCATTTTGTGTCTAATTTTTCTTTTTAAACCCAGGACTGGATTTTAAGGTCTATCAGTGTTTCTATGTACATCCAGTCTCCTGCTTCTTCTAACTGCTGAATGTTAGATAGTAGTTCAAGGAGTAAGTGTGTCCACGAAATGCTGTTTATCTACTCCCCAATCATGGACACCAGATTCCATCATCATCTTCAAACATGTCTCCTTTTGGATGTGTAAAATTTCTTAGGGATGGATATTCAGGAGCTAACCTGCAAGGGCATAGTGTATAGATATATATTGATTGGACCAAGAGCCTCTAGATTGTCTTCTGGCATGAGCATTCCTGTACATCCCCTAAACCTGCCAGCACTTGGCATTATCCAACTTCTTAATTTTTACTCGTCAGTGAATATAAAGGGTTATTTCATAGCTTTTTTTAAAAAAACTTGTATTCCTCTGATTATTAATGAGTTCGAACATGTCTTCATATATTTACTGACCTTTTAGGTCTTTTCTGAAGATTAACTATTCATATCATTTGCCCATTTTCTTTCAGACTTCCTGTTTCTTGTTGATTTGCAGTGGTTCTTTGCAAACCATAAAGAATAACGATTAAGCATGAAGGATAATGACTATCCCTATGGTTCAGGTTGGAAGTGAAATAGAATCCTGGTAGCACAGATAGGGAATTTCAACTGCACTGTAATGGTTAACTCTTTAGGTTAGGTGGTGGGTCAGATATATTTATTGATTTATTCTTTCTCTCTATTGATCTTACAAGCTATGCAATTTTAAATAAATTCTACATATTAGAATTTACTCAACATTCTAAATCAATGCTTCTCAAAGTGTAGTCCCCATAGCAGTAGTATCAGTATCACCAGAGAACTTGTTAGAAATGCTCAATTGGCCTGCACTCCAGACCTCTAGACTCAGAACTCTGGGGGTGGGGCCCAGGGAATCTGTGTTTTAATAAACCTCCAATGTAACTATGGAATGGCAAAAGTTTTTGAACTATTGTAGAGAAAAACTAAAGCACGTTGTGATATTATCTTAAAAAATAAGAAATTACATTGTTGAAAATCTATTTTTCTTCTCTTCTTTTTTGCATGCTGTTTCTTGGCATCTGCAGTATTTTATATGTCGATCAAATTTCAAAATCCTATTAATTATTATTTATACAATACTGGGACATGTAACTTCGTTATAAGTAAATTCAATTGAAAGTTAAACTAATCTAATTTCTATCACATTTTTAATTTAGCCTATCCACCATTCATCTTTTATGGTTCAATTGCTAAATTATTCGGTCTCAGTTTTTGCATGTCTAATCATTTTTTTAACGAAGAGTGGAAGTTTCTCTAACAATGTTCACTAAGCTTTCAGTACAATTTCTTGAAATCTTAGTGCTAGAGAAATTAATAGCAGAACAGTTCTAGGTTTCTCTCTCTTTCTCTGATGCCAGCTCCCAACCAGAAACCCAGGAAACATGCCTTTTAAACAACCTGTCATTTCTCTACTAGTAAATACCCTAGGCTCACATTCCAAAGAACCTTTAATGGTGATGATTAGGCATAACCTTGCTGAAATAAATGTCTAGAAATTTGCATGTACATTTAATGTCAGCAAATTTTAAAAGTTTTCCCACTATTTTGCTAAATAAGTTCAGATGTAATTTATCTTTCTGTCTCACTAATCTCCATTTGGCTGTACAAGGCTGGCCTCAGGTAAACTCTGATTGATGCAAGCGAAATTTGTCTGTGACACAATATCCACTTTTCGATCTTTTAAACCCCTGTCTGGGCCTGCCCGTATTCCAGTGGTAGGACTCCCCCACCGGCTCCTTCACTAGGGCTGTGGCCCTTTCTCCAGATTCTTGGCTGCTGTGCTCTGTGAGTTAGAATAGTCATCCTTCCCCTCCCTTTTGCACACAAACAAAAATTAAGCTGTAGGGTCCTTATTGCCCCAGGGTTCTAATCTCCTGACAAAAGTGTTAAGGGATTTAAGCAGAATTTAATCAATCCTGACTGATTGTGCTCAGCTTGTGATTTTCACACTTGTTTTAAGAAAAACTGCCATTGAAAAAGAAGTAAAATAAACTAATGTAGGATTCAACTAATCCTGTTGAAGGAGGGTTAGTTTTGGAGCTCAGCCAGTTGGTTCCTCTCTCTAAGGATCTCTAAGAGGGGATCTCTAAGGCAATGGTCCTCTACCCAACTGCACACTGGAAATACTTGGGGAGCACTGAGAACCATGTTCATGCCTAAAGCCCATTCCCACGAATTCTGATTTAATTGGTCTGAGCCTGGGCCTGGCCACTGGCAGTTTTAAAAGCTCCCAGGTGTTACTAATATGGTTCTTCACCTTTATCATGCTTTAGAATCACCTGGAGAACTTGTTAGAACAGGGTTCCTGGGTTCAACCACACAATTTCTGGTTCATTAAGTCTGGAATGGGCTCTGCTGATTTGCATTTCTAACAAGTTTCCAAGAAATATTGATGCTGCTGATCCAGGGACTACATTTTGAGAACCACTGCTCTAATGAAAATTTGAAAAGCACTATTATTTGAGTTTTGCCCTGCCCAGGAAATACTGCCATTCCCCTCCCCCCACCTTTAAAAAATACTCTTAGACTTTAGAATAGTTAAGATTATTTTCCTTAATTCATTCACTTTATCATCAGTCCATGAAAGCCTCTCTCATTTTATTATTTTTTTTTAAAGTTTTTACTTCAATTATCAATCATTATTTCTATTCTCTCCTCTCTCACCAAAGGTACTTTCTCTAACTCATTTGATATGTTACCTTTTATAATTATATGGAAATAAAAATTGTTAAAAGTCCTAAGTGAAGTCCCAATCATGGTAACTAACAGTCACAGAGCCTTTATGCTTAGGAGAATTTTAAATCTGGAATGCTTTTGGGGGAACTTCACATTACAGAAAGGCCCTATGCTGCTAAGACTATCGAATACTTTATACTAAAAATATTGTATTTATTATTCACATAAATGATATAATAAAATCTTTCCTAATAAATAATAGTTTGCCTTTTCTTGTAGTGATACTTATTTTCTCTAAAGTAGGAAATTTCTTTAGAGCATTTATTATCCTTAAGGATAAAACACAGTTAACATGTATGTTACAGTGGGGAAACGTAAATCATTGATAGATCATCTTTAAAACTAGATAAAATCATGTGGCTAAAATATACACAGGAATTTGTTTCCCATGGGGTTCCTGGGTTCAGATGTTTCTGAACACTACTGTTTTAATCTAATCTTTTTATATAATCCACTCTTTCAGGGCAATTAATGAGATATCCTTAAACCATTCTGATTGTCTTTCAAATACCAGTAAAGCAGAGTGATAAAATTACCTGTGCCAAAAATAAACAAATCTATTGATTTTCAACTAGCCATGATCTTCAGGAAGGCTGTCAGCTTTTTGTCCTTTGATATATGTGGGGCACAATCCTTGTGACTAACTCGTCAAAGCTACTATCAGTGTGTCTGTGATGTTGCTTTAGATGTTACATTTATTTTTATAAATATTTCTATATTTATAAATGTGTTAACATTCAATTTACCTCATAATATTACCTTTGAAAGAATCATGATGACACATATATACAATTGACAAATGCTACTAATTTTAGTTATGGAATAAGTGAAGTTTATTCACCATTTAGTGAAGGAAGAAAATGTATATTATTGCTGTGTTTTTAATCCTTCCAAATCCTTTGCCCCCAAGAACCATGCTCTTTGTATCTCATTGCCTAAAGTGTTGTACTTGGTACAAGATTATATATAAATGTTTTATATAATAAGTACTGGTTGCATTGACTTAGACCCCAATTTTAGAGATGTGAGTGCATGTGTGTGTAGTGGTGGCCCCTGTTTCATTCCTTACACTCAGTGGAGAAATCTACCAGATGCAGAACTCTGTAATCAAAGTGCCCTCAGAAAACTGCTTTCTTAGAGTGAATCTTGATCAGGAGAGATTGCTTGGTACCAAATGTAGCAGGAAAATATATTGGTTTCTGATTCCCTCCAATTACACTGTTCTTAAACTGTCTCCAAAGTGAAGCTTTTTTACATAATTGCTATACTCACTGGATGTGTATTCAATTTGTGATGGATGGTGATTTCTGCATTTAAAAAATATTTGCTCAAGAATTTGCTACATTTTGTTTGTATAGTTTAAAAAAACCCTAAGTGTACTTCTCCACACATTTCTCAATATAATTGCTCATTATTCTATTTATATGATTCAGTTTTCAGCTTTACAAGGTCATTTAGAATTCTAATCCTGTCCTCCAAAGTAATAACTACTTATTCCAATTTGCTATTATCTGCAAATTTAATCATCATGCGCTCTAGTCCATCGACCACGCAACTGATGAAAATGTTAAATAGCCTCATCCCCAAGATGAAACAATGCATACTACAGTTTGGTAAGCACTATTTCTTGAGCAACCTCAGTATGAATGTACAACCAAATTATTTTTCAAATAACTGTATTCTAGCCTTTATTTTTTCATGTAATTAATGTGTATAATATAAAATTAAGATGTTATTATTGCCAAGATATATTTATTTTATTTTATTTTTTAGTCAATCAAGTCTTTTAAAGCAAAAAATGAATGCCTATGGATTTTGATGCCTTTATCAGGTCAATTGTTCTTCAAAGACAGGGTCTGGTGATATATTTCTGTGTCTACCTTCTCCTGCCCATGCCATAGGATGTAGGCTCACAGTAGGAATGTAATACATTAATTATTAACTAAATAAACAGGTATAATTTGATCATTATGACAAAAAATCTATTGTGCACTATATATTTCTTCAGACTATATATATATTATTATTATTTTTTTCAGACAAGGTCTAACTTTGCTGCCCAGGCTAGACTGCAGTTGCGTCATCATACCTCACGGCAACCTCAAACCCTGAGCTCAAACCATTTGCCTGCCTCTGCCTCCCAACTAACTAGGACTATAGGTGCCATTGTGCTTGGCTATTTTTTTTCTTTTTTTAATATTTTGTAGAGATGAGGTCTTGAGATGTTGCTCAGGCTGGTCTTGAACTCCTGGTCTCAAGCAATCCTCCCATCTCACTTCCCAAAGTGCTAGGATTACAGGTATGAGCCACTGTGCCTGGCCTCAGGCAATATTTTTGATAGCTTGTTCCCAAATAGAATTCAATCTCATGGGACATGGACATTGATTGAACATGGTCATATGTTTTTGTAACATTCATCACAATGGAATATTTTAACTCTGGTCAGTCAGGACTGATTTTTGTTTCACTCTCCAACTTCCCCTCCATCATACTTTCCCTTCAGTTGGAAGGTGTATAGTGGCCTAGGGCACTTTCGAGATCTAATAATTAAGGAGATGGTGAATAGGAGATGTTTTTGCTTGGGATTTCCTGGCATTTATTTTCCTGGTTTGCAATTACTCCCATGTACAGTTAGCTGTCTTGGTATGAAAATGGCCTCCAGAAATAGTTCTACCATCCACTGTGCTGTGCTGACCCAACACAGGATGTACGGAGCCATGAGCAGGTCCTATAGTGTCTGGTAGTGGTAGTATGTAGGTATGGAGATTCAAGATTTGAGAGGTATGAATCCAGAAGCTAGACTGTAGAAATCATATATTTATATATGAAAAAATAACTTGATAGAAGTTTACCCAAAATTGACTATATTCCTGAAAATGGCAAAAATATTTCAATTATATATGCTAGAGGAAAGACTGAGTTATATTTTTATTTTGTCTTTATTAGCTATTACAAAATTGTCATATGAAGAGGCAATCAAAGAGTATGCAACCAAAAAAAAAAAATGAAGATAAAAGTATAATAGTGTTACCAGAAGCTCAGCACGTATGCATCAGAAGAACGAGGACAAGTCGTTTGAGGAGAAGGAAAGAGAAGTTTATTAATTTGCCAGCAAATGAGGAGGTTGGCAGACCCCTGTCTTAAAGTACCAATGTCTTGCCTCTGAGAGGGAATGCAGAGCTTTTAAAGGGGAGGTTTTCAGCTTCAGGCTATTGCTGTTCAACTATAGTTGATGGTTCTGATTCATTCTATTTTCAGCTAAGATAATCTTGTCCCATGGTACAAACAATAAAAGGCGCCCCCCCCACCCCTCCCCCTCCCGACTGCTGGCCTGAGGCAAAATGTTTTTTTTTTTTTGAGACCGAGTCTCACTGTGTTGCCCGGGCTAGAGTGCCGTGGCATCAGCCTAGCTGCAACCTCAGACAGCAACCTCAGACTCCTGGGCTCAAGCGATCCTCCTGCCTCAGCCTCCCGAGTAGCTGGGACTACAGGCATGTGCCATCATGTCCGGCTAATTTTTTCTATATATTTTTAGTTGTCCAATTAATTTCTTTCTATTTTTAGTAGAGACGGGGTCTCGCTCTTGCTCAGGCTGGTTTCAGACTCCTGAGCTCAAACAATCCGCCTGCCTCGGCCTCCCAGAGAGCTAGGATTACAGGCGTGAGCCACCGCTCCTGGCCGTGAGGCAACGTTTTAATTCCCACAAAAGAGTGGGGAAAGTTTAAGAGAGACAGAAAACATTTTTACCCTTTTTCAATCTATTCCCCCTGTTATAATAGGGATGTGTTAGGAACTTAATAAAAATATTATGTGCTCTTTTTTGGATTTTTGTAATGTCTATACAGGCATTTTGCATTTTAAAAAACTTACAATTTATGTTTTTTACATTCTAAATAAATGTTCATTTTTGGAATTTTTCTTTTTTTATTGTTTTACTTAAAGAGAACCACCAGTTGAGTAAATTCCAGGCCTCACAAAATCTGTATTTGTCCTTGATTCTATGCATTCCTTATTGATTAAACCAATTCCCTTGTTAGCCTGTGATTAGTTTAGGGGTGGGCAGTCTCTTCTCACTGGCTGTGAACCAAGAAGCACGTGGCCCCAGTTGCTGCTGGCAGTTATCTTGAGGTGTAGATGGAAGCCAACCTAAGAGGTAGGCAGAGCTGAAAAGAACCTTTGTGTCTGAGTGAATTGTGCTTGAAACCTGGTCTACCTTTGAACATGCAACATAGAAACTCCCTAGTATTTATAATAAAATCAGAATTTTCAAAAGGAAAATTAATCCTTATATTGAGTTGAACAGTTGAAAACATAGGTCGAAATGTAAAAAAATGTACAAAAATAGTGATACTTTTTTAAAAGGATTTTCCATCTGTATAGAAACCATTCTAATCATTACATCTTTGATACTTATAACATTGAAGCTATAACTAAATATCAATTTGGATGCTTTAAGCTACTAATTCATTAAATGCTGTTAATTTATTTAAGAACTGCTAATTTATTCACTGTGAAAATACAGAAAACTAGGATTAAGTGAATTCATACATATTTCTGGAAATTTTATTTCTGTGTACTTCCTTCTGGTCATTTTTCTATGTATATATTTTATTTGAAAAAAATATTTATCATAATTTTGTATGATTTTTATATTTTTCTTTTTTTCTATTATTCCACATGACTATAGCAGTTTAGCACAGAATGGCCTTCAAGTTTCACAAATTCAGGGGTCTCCTTTCACATTGCAGCTTATATGAGTGGTGCCCACTGGAGTTGTGCAGTGAACAGCCTCTGTGGCTGTATGAGGCAGCCATTTGCATCTGGGTGCCTGACCCTTTAGGATAACCTAGAACATCTTATTGGACCATTCACCTGAACTACAGCTTTGGGAATACAAGGCAGGGCAAACCTTTCCCGGATGCCTTCCAGTACCACAATATAAATTCGATATTTAGCCTTTGTGCCTTTCTCAGGCTAGCTTTGTCTATAGCTCTGTCCCACAACTCTCTTCACCTTGTAGGTGTAACTACAAGGTTACACCTATACCTTTTCTTCATCTTGGAATAATCTGCTGACTCTAGTGGATAAAAAAGAGTGCTAAGTAAATTAACCTGGGTATTTTAATGATTGCATTTCATTGTTATATCATTTTGCATGGCTCCAATTTGACTTCCTTTTGCCGGTTGGTTTGGATTGATTTTTCTATCTGCTCATTTTCAGAAATCTATACTGTTATTATCCTTGCCCTATCTGGAACAACAGTTAGTATTCACCATTCTAATTTTTTTTTGTCAGAAAATGAAATATTACTCATAATTTTGTATAGGTACCTAAATAATGCTGAAAAGCCAAATTACATAATTATTTATAAGACAAAATATACTTTTCTCTAATAGTGAAAAACTAACTTACTGGTAACTGCAGACATATTTTTACACTTAATTTACAATTTTTGGTTCTATGATAGTTCCTGCCAGCACCTCTTCAGCACATATTTTACCATTATGGGATGTGAGTAGATGAGGGATTACTCAGAAAAACTGAATCTGGTTCTCAGCTGATAGGATGATGGACTGGGTGGTAAAATGCATAAGCCTTTCCTCCACCCTCGGTTCACAAAACTTTCAGTTTTCTAGTTTTTATTTTATGCAAATAAGCTTGGCTGGTCAAATCAAACATTAGAGAAAGTACAGAAAACCAAGCAATTTCTTAAAAGGCTAAGCCCTTCCTCCAAAAAGTGAAGAAAGGGGGGAGAATTAGAAGGAGCAGAGGTAAAAAGGGAAGATGACGTTGTTAGGAAAAAAGGGCAAGAGGGACGAGGGAGGGCAAAGAAGGAGAGGCAATTCTTTTGCTTAAAAGTTTGAGAGATACCTACTTGAATTGACGTAGGAAATAAAGCTTCGTCAAGTTCGATCTTTGTTCTAATCTAATATTTGTCTTACAATAAGACCATCTTATGATTCAAATATGTGTAGAGGAAGAGTAAATATTAATTATCATATTTTGAGATTGCAGAGAACCTACATACCTGTCTAAATCATATGAAAGCTCTGTGAAGTTATTAACAATTTTTTTTTTTTTGAGACAGGATCTCACTTTGTCACCAGAGCTGGAGTGCAGTGGCATCATCATAGCTCACTGCAACTTCATACTCCTTCCTCAGCCTCCCAAGTAGCTGGAACAACGGGTGCATGCCACCACGTTTGACTAATATTTTTATTTTTTGTACAGACAGGGTCTTGCTCGTGCACAGGCTGGTCTGGAACACCTGGCCTCAAGCAATCCTCCTGCCTCAGCCTTCCAAAGTGCTAGGATTGCAAGCATGTTAACAAATGATTTGATAAAGCATGTTGTACACTATAAATCCTCTGTGGAGAGTGCCACCGAAGGTGTATATTAATCCTATTTTTCAAACAGCGTGATGGGAGCAGAAACTATATTCAGTATGCTCAAGTTACCTGCTCTATGACCCTCTGTGTCACTATTGTGTTTAAAATTTTGTGGGCCAGTAAGAATTTCAATGGCTCACTAGACTTTATGAACCAACATACAGGACTGGATTACCCAGCAACCACTCTGGGGCTTAAACATGGGAAGGCAAGGAAATGAGGAAACCATACTAACCTCTCGACTGCCTTCCTTCCTCTTGCCATATCCATGTGCCTGGCTGGGGGGAAAGGGTGGACAGAGATTCTCCAAGCTGCAATACTATAAACAACTCATTGGGTTCTTTTTCATGAACACATAGATGCTTTTTTAAATCCAACAGAAATCTGACTCCCTGGCCTGATTATAATACTCATGGTCATAATTCCAGCACATGAACTGGCACTGCTGCTGGGAATTGTGAGTCATTCCTTTTGGATTCTTTCTGGTGCTGAAGCAAGTCTATGCAGAGGAAAAACGGCAATCTGTCAGGTGAGCTCATCACTGTTATCATTGTCTAAGCACTAACTTTCCAAGAGACCAGGCAGTGTATGTGAAAGAGCCCTTGTCAAATTCCAGGAATATCACTGTCTCATGATGTGACCTTGGACAAGGTTACTTAAGTTCTCAGAGCCTCAGTTTTTTTGGTTAAAATGGAAAATGATTTCACAGAGTTAACACCAAAACTGTAATAGTTAATGTATGGGAAGTATTATGCAGGTCTAGAAAAATAAAAAATATTATTTTATAACACTGTGGACACAGTATAAAACATATTAGATATTATTTATATCTCCAACCTTTTTAAAAATGTTTGAGGTATCTATAATCCAGTAAAAGAGAAAGGAAAGACTCATAAAATAGTAGATGACTATTCAATAGATCATTTATTCACTCAACAAACATTTTTTGGCCACTATTCTATGAAAGATCTGTGAGGCACTGTGGGGATACAAGGATATATAAGATATATCGCATGTCCTTAAAGAGTTTATACTCTAGGAGGAAAGATTGGACATATACATAAACAATTCAGAAGATAACATATGCTCTGCATAAAATGTGCACATAAAGTAACTGCTATGGCAGTTCAAAACAGACTAATCCTGAGGAAGGCTTCCTGTAGAAGGAAGGCAATGTAAGCCAGTTCCAACATGTGTTGAGTACCCATTATGTGTACTGCTTTAGGTGTTTGTATATTCTCTGTCACCCACGCTGAGATGCAGTGGCCTCATCATAGCTCATTGTAACCTCAGACTGCTGGGCACAAGTGATCCTCCCACCTCAACCTCCTGAGTAGCTGGGACCACAGGTGCACACCACCACGCCCAGCTAATATTTCTATTTTTTGTAGAGACGGAGTCTTGTTATTGGTTAGGTTGGTCTCAAACTCCTGGCCTCAAGCAATCCTCCTGACTCAACCTCTCAAAATGCTTGGATTATAGGCTTGGGCCACCACGCCTGGCCTGGAAATTTCTTAAGGCAGTAAAATACAGTGGCTCAAGCTCTTGGTACCAGTTTTTTATGTACTGGTGCCAAAAGAGGTGTTTAAACCGTTGATAACTGAAAGACTGACTAAGGGATATGTCGTCTCCTTAATCCCTCAAGTTACTGGAACTCAAACTTTAATATTTGCATCAATCAGTGTCCTAGTGAGGAAAAAAATCCACATCAATTATTGTAAAAGAAAATTATACAAGGAATTGGTCATGTAGGTATTGGAAAACTGAAAGGGCAACAAGAAATGATAGTGCAACAGAAAATAAAGATCTCAGGACTTTTTGTCTCAATCACTTACTTTGGGTCGACAACAGACTGTAATTGTAGGAAGTCAACACTGCCACTAGGCCAGGGGGAGCAAGGGGAAAAGTTCGGGGTTGTTAGAAACTAGAAGCTTGGAGGGGGGATCTGTGGAGCTGGAATCCAGAACCTGCCTGGATGGCACTGGTGCCTCAGGAACTCAGAGGAGAATTGAGGGAAGGTGGAAACCAGATTTCAGAGCGGATGGTGCTCTGAGAGAGTGCCACGGATTTGGTTGTGGGAGATGGGGAAATCGTGGGTACTAGAAACAGCTAGAGCTGCCCGGATGAAGAACCACAGCTGGGTGATGCCGATGGGAACAACAAGGAAACTGGAAGGAATGCGCTCCTCCTCCTTCCTCCTACTTTCTGTTCTTCCTCTTGTGTCCCCCATGGGCAGTACCTGACAGGGAGCAGGGTGGCGAAATTTGGTGACAGAGAATCAGTTTCAGTGTCACAAGGCCACATACAGAAGGGTAGGTTTGATCTTGAGAGAGTACTAGTAACCAGCACCATATGTACACAATTCACCAGGATAACTTACTTACAACTGAGATTCCCAAGATCCACAACAGAAATTCTGATTTAGTAAAGTGGGGCTCAGAAATCTTCACATTTGGAAAAGAACCTTGAATAACCTGATGCAGAGAATCGTCAAAACAGCCTTTCAGAAATGCTTCTATAGTTTCTGTAAGCTAAATCCTCAAAACAAGTTAGAACAAGAGTTGTGTAGGTCTCAATGCCACTAATTTAGGAGTTAGGCTCAAGAATTAATTTTGGGCTGAGTGACTTAGCTGAAGCTTTTAATCCTAGCATTTTGGGAGGACGAAGGGGGATGATCACTTGAGGCCAAGAGTCTGAGGCTAGCCTGAACAACATAGTGAGACTCTGTCTGTACAAAACATGCAAAAATTAGCCCGGCATGATGATGTATGCCTGTAGTCCCAGCTACTCAGGAGGCTGAAGCAGGAGGCTCTCTTGAGCCCAGGAGTTTGAGGCTACAGTGAGCTATGATGACGCCACTGCACTCTAGCCTGGGAACAGAGTGAGATATGGTCTCAATAAATAAATAAATAAAAGAATTAATTTTGTTTCCTTAAGTTTTTTCATTAAAAAGAAGCCTCTGTAGTATTTTCAAAAACTGTAATTTAAAGCCTTGTCCATTATGGTATTTTAATATCTGGCATTCATATATAATGTCAAATGACAGATATTGAATGCTTATAATTTTCAAAAATTTAAAAATTAGATGATTATAACATAAGATGAAAAGATAGATTTTTTTCACGTGAACATGTATACTAGTCAAATAAAAGGAAAGAAAGGAAATAACATTTTGAATTTTTCTTTTGGTTTGGCTGCCAGGAAGCTCAGAGCATTAGTGCAATATCATCCAAGGCTTCTCTTTTAATAATTTTGTTTTTATATTTTAAGAAGTGTGAGTTGTCTCATCTTTTTTTGTTGAAACAAGTTGAATGCAAATGCATGTAACAATTAAAATACCTGTTATATTTTTCAAAATATAACAGTATTGTATATATATTACCTTGAAGTTCCTCACATATGAACTCAAGGTATAATAAAGGCCCAAGCTGATGTCCTTTTAGAGGAAATAAATCTGCTGTGACAGTTTTGAGAAGGTACTAGTCTTGAATATGAAGGAGTATTTCACATAAGTGTGCATCATTAATATAGTTCCTGGCCTCGATACACATTATGAGCCAGCTTATAGGCCTATTGATAAAATTCTACCTTATCTATATCTATTTTTTTTTCTTCTGCTTTTTTAGTTATATCTTGGAAACTTGGGAATGACAACAAAATATTATGTCAGGAGTAGGTTATCAGTTAAAAATTCACATCTAGAATGTTCTAGGTCTAGGCAAATAAAATGTGTTGATTCTGTTTTGAGTGGCTTACTGCAGATTGACATGGAACTGTTTTTTTCTGCAATAACTTATCATCTTTCAGAATTTCATTTATAAACACCATTGTGTAGGATACCTGAGAAAGTACATAATAAACATCTCAGACTCCTACTTTATAGTTGTTTTCTGATGATTCTTAAGGGTGATTCTGTCTCATAAAGGAGGTCATTTTACAACCTCTGAACCATTTTACATGGTCATTGAAATGGACCCATTGAACAGAATCTTTCACTGTAACAAATAGCGTCTTGTCACCCCCACTCTTCAAGGAACAGCAAAGTTAGTAAAGACATGAACAAATATTTGTTTTCTGGCTGTTACACTATTGAATTCTTTTAACTAATACAAACAATGTAATTTGGGGTATCTTGAACTTAATGGAGTCCTTTTTTTAAAACAAATATCAGTTTGTCCAATTATAGAATTCTTTTCTACCTTGAAGGGAAAGCTCTTTCTACTGCTCTCTTTGCTTATCTAAAGCTTGTCATAGACACAGTCTTGGTGAGAGTGACAAAGAGCTTTGGCCTTTGACAACCCCTTGGCCTAATTCACCTGAGTTGTAACTAGCGGCCCCAGAGGAGAATTATCTGCTGCAGGGACCCTTTATTTGTTGTTTATCATTTGTTTCACTAGAATCTTGATAGGTAGTGATCTCACTTATGTCATGGATATGGTTTCTGGACCTCTTATCTTTATAACTATGCAAATTATTCAGCCAAACTCAAATAAGTAGCAAAAACAATAGCTGAAAATTGCAATACAGCTCTTGAAATGCTTTGGAGAATATGGGATATAAAATTAGAAAAATAAATGTGGGGTTAGGATAAGGAAATTCAAAAGCCCAATCTGGAAGACAAAGGACTCAGCTGTCTATTAACAAAAGATTCTTAACCTCATTAACTGATGTAATTCAACACATAAAACATGATCTGGGGGAGCTGTGGGAAATAGCACCGGAGAGGGGGGCAGGGCAGATGACCTGGATTCTAGTCTGGGCTCTGCCACTATATGAGTGTGTGCCCTTGAACAAATCAGCACCTTCCAACTATCAATTATTTTACCTGTAAAATGAGAGAATTAGATTAATATATTTTATAAGATTCCCATTGGTCTAACAGTCTGTCCATAGGTGTTCCATAAAGTATCCAAGTAGGTAAATTAGAATTACCCATTTAATGAAAACTAGCTTTTCAGATTGATGGTCATTTAAAGTCCATTCTGCACAAGGAAACTGGACGAGGCAACACAGGGCCTGGAAGAGTCAGAAAGCGGGGAGCTTAAGTCCAGCTGTTAATGAGTTACGACAGGGGAGGAAGATAAGGAGTAGCACATCTG
The DNA here is from genome assembly GCA_963575035.1 of Avahi laniger. Classification (NCBI taxonomy): domain Eukaryota; kingdom Metazoa; phylum Chordata; class Mammalia; order Primates; family Indriidae; genus Avahi; species Avahi laniger. Next base: position 83,421 of record CAUYSK010041999.1, on the reverse strand, counting down.
TTTATTTTGCAATTTATACAGGTCAAGGGACAGTTTCTAAAATATATGCTATTTGTTTCCAAACTATGCTCCTTCAGAAAATAAATAATTTTGATGGCCGATGGTAATACTTAAAAAACTCAGTTATGGCATTTAGCCATCTGCCAGCTACTCTCTTTACAGGTGTTGTTTATGTCTTTTCTGTTTTTGATATAATTAGCTACTTTGGTGTATTCCTACACAGAAGGGTGCTGTCTCTTCCTGCTGCTGTATGAGCTTCTGAAATAATTAGATTGGGGAAAAAAGCTGAATTGAGACCTGATTAAAAAAATGATGTTGACTCATTTTATGCTAGAGTATGACAAGCCAGATATTATTTTCTGTGTAATATTTAAAAATTATTTGCTGTTTTTCTTTTCTTGTTCAATTTTGAAACTGATTGTCCATGTGGTATGTTCCCTATGGCACATGATCTAGTTAAATGGTCTCTTTACCATCCGTTTACAAAGCAAAAACTTTAAAAGAATAGTAACCTTGACAACAATCATATTGACAATGATATAATAACCACAGGTCACAGGTTTATAAAGGTGAACAATTGTGCCAAAATCTTTTTCAGATGCATATTTTTATTTTTAGTGTTTTACTATTTTTCCTAGTGCTTAGCAATATGAATTGATAAATCTCCTGAAGGCCAAGGCCACCAGATCTCAACATTTAAAGATAAGAATCATGTAAATATCTAATGGGAAAATATTCCCAGTTGTAGAATCTAGGAAAACTGATGATAAAAAGAGAATGTGCACAGAAGAGAGAAAAGTATCAATGCAATAGCAATGCATAATATGTAAGAGATCCAGTGGTTAATTGTTATTTGACAACTACATGGTTACTTGCAAATTTATCTGTAGTTTTAAAATATGTTGGATTCAGATGTTGAGGCTCCTCACTAGCTTACAGGTAGATGACACAATAAATCATTCCACAGATTTATGCAGTTACAGGGTAGAAATGATTGTCTACTGAATTTTAATATGTTGAATGTTTATTTCAAGTCCATTTGCCAAAGTAAGGTATGGTAGAAAATGTCTAATCTGAACAGGATGGTCCTTATTAATTGGTGATCACGTTGGTGATTGAATTTCAGGAGCTAAAAATCCATAGTGTTTTCTAATTTCCTCATTTGTTAATTTGAAAGTTAAGTGTAATAGTTAGAAGTTAACTGTAGTTTTAGCATTGAATTAGAGCTGTCACACATGAATTGCTTAATAGCTTACCTGGATTTTAGTAGACCGACCTGTATTTCATATCAATGTTCTACTTTTTAATTCAATTGAGTAACATAATGGACTGTAACTGAGTCACAAAGCAGGAAATAATTTTGTGCCAAGTATATGGGACAAACTTGGCATATATGATGTCTTTACTCTATTAGTAGAAAGTCAGTTCTGGTAAATCAACCAGTCACTTTATCATTAGCATTTCCCTCACCTGGTAAGACAGGACATGGTACAGTTCCACATCCACAGCTCTTACCTGCAATTGTGAAATCCAAAAAGCTATGAAAGAGGAACTATTTTCAAAACTCAAAAGCTGACCTGACCTGATCTGAACTCATTTAGCAGTGAAAACTGTATTGAACTGATATTTGCCTTTCATAGTCTTTATTTATCCTTCTTAGTGTGAATATTCATGTGTTTCACTACAGATATATTAATATGTTTGATAATTGGGTGCTTTCCAGATCCTGTTGAAAGTATATTATAATGTATGGTATATGTACCCTGCTTTCTTTCTAAAATCTGAAAGATACTGAATTCCAAAACAGTCTTCAAGAGTACTTTTTTTCTGAACTGAAATCTCCTAATAAATTAATACATTTCTCAAGATTGAGTCCTTTTTAATCTTCTCTGGAACTTCCCAGATGCATTTATGATTATTGCATTATTATTGCAAATATTAAAGGCAAAATCCTGCTCTTGTGCTGTGGTTAGTACACTGTGAAGGCTGTATGGCCTGACGGAAAGAGCCTTAGCTACAGAGTTAAAGAGACCTAGATTAAGAAGAAGCCTGTTAACCATACAAGACAGAAAACAGGGGAAGATGGCTTCCTTTGGAAAGCACTTTGGAAAGGTAAAATTCAAACAGAGGAGTTGTGGAGCAGAACACGAAGGAGCAGGATATTGGCAGAGGTCAACCCCCGAGAAGGTTGGAGTCCGTGAGAAGTGTAGGTGGAGTGGTTTATTTCTTCCTCTTGGTACTGGCAGTATCTCCTGAGCTGCTGGAGAGCTCTTCTACCCTCAAAAGCCCAAAAGCTGCTGCCACCAGTGAACTGGGAGCTTCCTGAAGATGAAGCACCAGGCTGCTGACGCCCTCAGGGTCACTTCCCGACACCCCAGACCTGAGAAAAGAAGGCAGGCACCATATTGCTTCTCCACCCACTGTGCATCTTTGTCCTCCCCAGGGGGCTTCAGCCCCTCAGTTTTCATCTCGTTCCCACACAAACGTTTCCCAACTCTGGCCCAAACTGTGGGAGCCACAGAAAGTCAGTGGGTCCTGGGGAATCTGATCTGCATGACCCCAGAGCCTGAATATTCTGGGTGGTCTGCCTTCTAGAGAAGGGGACAGAGATGACCAGAGTGCTAGCTTTCCTCCATTCAGACCCTTTTCCTCCCCTTCCCCTTCTCTGCCTGAGGCTGCTGAGAGATGGTTGAGCTGGGGCTCACAGGAACTGCTTTTCTTCTTGGTTGGTGCATCCCCCACACCAGGGCTCCCACAAGAGTGTGGGGCTCCAGCCTTTCTGGACTCTTTTTCTCCCCTTCTTCTTCCCCTTCCCCACCTGCAGCTGCTGAGACAGTCAATTGAGCCACCATGCCAAAGCTTCCACAGAGAATGGGGCTCAGGCCTCTCCTCTAGGAGCCCTGCAGCGGACTGAGGGGTGCTTGGACTGTGAGCTTCTTGCTTGTCCGCCCTCCCTGGTGCTGCTTGCTGGGTGACTTTATCAGAATGGGCTATGCTCCAAGGTGGAGGGACATTGAACCTACTTGGGCACCTGTGGGCAACTTAGGACCAGCGTGCTTCTAGCTTGGTATTGATCTTTGGGGACCAAAGACAGGCCTGCAGGTCAGATTCTGTACCCCCAGGTCTCAGTTGCATTGCTCAGGGGCAAGGAGAGGAGATCTGAGATTGGGTGAGGCCACTTGAGTCTCCCTGGTAGCATTGCCTGGAAGCTGGGAGCAGACCTTTGACCCCTGCTTAAACAGATACCTTGCCAGCTTTGGTGGAGCCTGAGGACAAGCTCACCCAATCCAGCCCTGCCCAGCTGTTCTCCCCCACCTGCCTCTGCTGTGCCAGAGAATAAGGACTCACCTGGAAGTTCCAGGGCCCCACCCACCCCCTGGGGTATTAGAGTGCTTCTCCTGAGGAACTAGTACTGAGCACAGGACCCAAAAACAACATTGCAGCTTGTTCCTTCCAGCAAGCACCACCTACTGACATGGAGGTCAATTTGCATGCCCTTTACAGCATTTACTGACTCAATCATACCTGGTGTGGTTGAGTCTCACCCACAAGAATTACTCACTGTCTCAGAGATTAAACTTGCTGTGCCATTATTCAATAAAGAAAAAAAATCCAAAAATAAAAAGCAAAAGCTCTCCAGATGAAAAGATATCAGCAAAAAATCTCTGGATATGTGAAAAATCAGAGTGAAAGGACACCCCCAAAAGAAAACAATAACTCCATACCAATGGAAACTAACCAAAACAAGAATATCGAAATGACTGAGAAAGAATTTTGAATATGAATTGTAAGGAAGCTGGATGAAATACAAGAAAAAATAAAAATCCAACATGAAAAAACCACAAAAACAATGCAGGATATGGATGAAAAATTCACTAAAGAAATTGAATTATTAAAAATAAATCAAGCAGAGCTTCTGGAAATGAAAAATTCATTCAAGGAAATACAAAACATAGTGGCCTAAGATTAGGCCACATCAGGCAGAATAAGGAATCTCAGAGCTAGAAGACAACAACTTTGAATTAAACAAGTCAGTCAAAGAGAAAGAACATAGAAGTAAGAGGAATGAGAAAAGCCTACAAGAAATAGGGGATTATATAAAGAGGACTAACATAAGAATCATAAACATCCCTGAGGGTGAAGAAGAAAATACACAAGGGCTGAAAAACCTATTTAAGGGAATACTTGAAGAAAATTCTCAGATCTTGCTAGAAATCTGGACATCCAAGTACTAGAAGCAGAACAGGCTCCTGGGAGACTCATTGCCAAGAGGCAATCACCATGACATATAGTCATCAGACTGGTCAAAGTTAACACAGAAGAGGAACTCCTATGAATTGTAAGGTGAAAGCATCAGGTAACTTACAAAAGAAAATCCATCAGACTAACTGCAGATTTCTCAACTGAGACCTTACAAGCCAGAAGGAACTGAGCCCCTCTTCTCAGTCTTCTCAAACAGAATAATGGCCGGCCTAGAATTTTGTATCCTGCAAAACTAAGTTTTTTATATGAGGGAGAAATAAAGACTTTCTCAGACAAGCAAACACTGAGGGAATTTGTCAAGACGAGACCTGCCCTGCAGGAAGTACTCAGATCTGCCTTATGTACTGATCAGCACAACAGACATTCACCAGCGTAAAACAATCCAAATGCTGAAGTTCAGAGCCCAGTCACCACAATGGCTCAAGAGGTAAAACGAAGCAATAAAATTCTACACACGAGGATGAACAGAAATCCACCCCACTTATCAGTTCTTTCAATAAATGTGAATGACTGGAATTCCTCACTGAAGAGACACAGGCTGACCGCAGGAATAAAAAAATATAAGCCAAGTATCTGCTGTCTCCAGGAAATGCATCTAACCAACAAGGACTCATTCAGAATCAAGGTGAAGGGATGGAAAACAATATTCCATGCAAATGGAAACCAAAAGAAAGCTGGTATAGCCACTCTCATCTCAGATAACATAGACTTTGAATCAACAAAAGTAAAGAAAGACAAAGATGGTCACTATATAATGGTGAAGAGAGCAATTCAACAAGAAGATATAACAATCCTAAATATCTATGCACCTAACACAGTTGCGCCCAGACTCATAAAGAGACCTAGAATCAAATCCTGGTTGGGCTGCTCATAGCTGTGTGACCTTGGAAAAATAATTTAACACCTCTGAGCATTACATTTCCTTATATGTAAAATTCTAATGCTGGTATCTACATCCTTCCCCCTTTTATGGGTCTCAGCTTCAAAAAAGTAGCAATCCTAGTTATGTGGACTACAGTTATTGTCCTTTTCCATTGTTGAATTCCATTGTTAGTTCTTTCTTTGCCATGGAGATGCCCAAAATGCTAAAATTTTATACTTTCCAGTGATAAAATTTATTCTTGCCTTTTTTGCCAAGGGTTTAAGATATGTAGCTGTGAGTTTAGATATAAGTAACTAAAAAAGTAAATAAAATCAATTGAATTTATATTATTAGTGAAAGTAAATAAAACCAATAGAATTTATATTATTAGTGAAAGTAAAATCTAAGCAAATCTAAGTTGTGCTCTGGCAGCAATGGAGTTATGGAAAAGACAGTGAAAATATTTTTCATAGTCAATGGATACTTTTAAAACCTATGGGTTTTTCTAAGTGTCAACAGGTGCCTTTAAAAACCATTGGGTTGCATTAATAGAAACCTTTTTTTGACATTATTTTGGACATAGTCTATGTTTAGTGATGGAGGATGGCTGCCCTTTAATTTTTAAATTCTTCATCAATATTTATGATTCTATTGTGGACTTTTAGATCATTCGTGGCAATATCATATATATAGAAACATAATATATTACTATGTAACATATATGTATATATTATATAGTAATGGTTCTTATTTTGAGTTTTTAGAGTTTATTTCCCTTTCCAAAATTGTTTCTTTTGTCCATAGTGCTATTGTTAATTGAGGTTATCATCAGGAGATCCTCCACCATTCAAACAGTTTCATTTTACAGGATATCACATGTGCATACCTTTATTTTCCATTTTAAATTTCTTATTAAAATTCAGAGTCCTTCAGACTAAGAACATTAGGCAAAACTTGATATAAGAAAATGTGTGGTTACCATGGGGATTAGGAGCTATTCCAGGTCTATTTGACCTCTTTTCTTTATTACAGGTAATTTATTCTAATAACATCGAAAGTTGCTTCGCAGGGGAGACTCTATCCTTTGATAGGTGTCTTTACGAGGGCTGTCAGGAAAGTATCCAGCCATGTACTATGAAAAATATATTAACAGTGGCTGGATATTTTCTGGAGAGCGCCTGCATAATACTTTAATGCCACTTGTCTGAAAGGTAAGATTTTCTAGATATATTTTATTCTTCTGAATATTTAGCCCATAACATTATCCTTATTTAATAATAATAATATGCATAATTTATTGCACTCTTACTACACAGCTAGCATGTCATCTCATTTAATTCTCAAAGACTTTCTTTGTGGTAGTATTATCAATTAGGATTAGGTCTGGCAGAGGGAGAATTGAATACCTCAAAACAATTGCTTAGTCACAGGGTTTATTTCTCTCACTTTCTTGCTCAAGAAGTCCAGAAGTAGCTAGGTGCAGTGGCCAACACCTGTAATTCCTTTTACTTTGGAGGCAGGAGGATGGCTTGAGCCCAGGAGTTCAAGGCTGCAGTCCATTGTGATTGTCCCTGTGAATAGCCACTGCATTCCAGCACAGGCAACATAGCAAGACCTCGTCCCTTAAAAAAAAAAAAGTTTAGAAGAGTCAGTCCAGGGTTGATATGACATAGTGTCAGGAACTCAATTTCTTTCTGTCTAATGCTTCTGATATATGTAGCTTTTATTCCCAAGGTAACCTCATAGGTAAAGGAGACTTTTGGAGCTCCTGCCATCATGCCTGTGTTCTAGCTTTGGGAAGGAAGAAAGGGAAGGAAGTCCCACTCCGTCTCTTTAAGGATACTTCTCAGAAGTAACACATACTGTTTCCACATATATCCCAGAATTTAGACAGATGACCACACGTACTTGTGAAAGAGATTTTTTTTTTCAGTCATCTGTGTGAGCAGCTAAAAACTAAGATTCTGTTGCTGTGGAAGAAGAGGAGAATGGTTATTAAGAGACAGGTAGCATTGCCACGTTTGAGTGCTATCCCCAACTTACAAATGGAAAAAATTGAGTCATAAGAAATGAGATTGACTTACTAAGAGCTCACAGCTGGTAGAGCCAAGATTCAAACCCAGGTCAGTCAAACGTCAGAGCTCTTAAGCACTGCTTTGAAGTGATTCCTCCTTAAAACAGTTATTTGACTTTATTCTGTCTCTTCTACTGAATTAGTGTAAAGAGAACCTTTCTGACTTGGTTGCTAGATCAAGCTATTGAAACAATGGAATCCTTTGTTTTATCAAGCTTTCCTGGCAAAGGACATAGTACTGGTATCAACTTGTGCAATGAAGCCTTTACTTTTGCTGACCTTTTGGATAGATGGAATCACAGAATTTAGTGACAGGTTTAGAAAATTGCCTGGTGAACAGATTAAAGTCTTATTTTCAGTCTTCTACTTGTTCAGAGTTGCGACAGGTTTAAACTTCATTAAACTATGCTTTGCTATTCTATTGATGGTATAGATTTTAAACAAAATTATAAAGGAACAAAATTTTCAATGGGATCAGTAAGAACAAATAGAAAGGAATGATTTACTGTAGGAAAAAATCAGTAATGTTATGATTATTTTTGTCTAAAGATACATTTTTAAGATAATGACAGCACATCTTAGAATAAATCAGACTATATTACTTCTATGTTATTTGGAAATTATTACATTTTGATAGTTAACCTGTGATTTTCTTATATCTTATTTGTGTAAAAGTCTAAATCATATAATGCATTATGAATTAGGGCTTCCTTCACTTCCATTTTTTCCCCTCCCTTCCTTCCTTCCATTCCACAAGCTTAATTTGTTATTTTTTTCTTTAGATTAAGTTTTGTTCAGGTTTTTATCTCTGCCTAGCTCACAGAGTTTTTAATCTTTCTCCTGCTTGCCTTGCTCTTTGCTTTCTAGCACAAGGGAGAAAATGTGAATGTGAATGAATAAATCAACAAAAAAGTAAATACCATGCTTTATACATGTCACAACTTAATGTTGTTCTATGGCTTAAAACTTTCAACATTTTAAGGAACCTCTGTAAATTTATCAATACCTTCCAGGAATGCTACTAAGATAAATGATATATATCAGTTATTCAACAAAGTCCTTCACTTAACTAACCACAACAGCACTGGGGACCCTGAGTGGCTAATGACAAGTTTTAACGATTTGATGGTTTGCTTAGAAGCCAATAGACATTTTTCAGTCCTGTGACAACTTACAGAAAAGACACTTCGAAATGAAGAAACATATGACAAGAAGTCAGAGGGAACGGTGATCACAGAACAGATCAAGGGTCAGAGCACAGCGATTTCTACTTATTTTCTGTGAGCCTTTGGTTCTTTGTAAACATTAAACAAGAACAGGACCAGCAACCAAATGATATGGGCAGAAGAACACAGATGATTAGTCTTTAACAGATTTTTCACTAATCCTTTTATTTATTACTAACTTGTATTTTAAACAAGTAATACGTTCATACATATTCCTTTTCAAAAATTTTAAAGTCCCATTAGTATAAAAGCAAAATCCCCATTTTTTAAATGAATCTTTGCAAGCAGTATCTTCAGAGTTTTTCCAACTGGACTACTTTATTTAAATAAGTTGCAAGGTGTAAAATTCAGGAATTGTGACTATTATTGCAGCTTACAGGACAAAAGCTTAGGCAGAGGACACAGATGACATGGGTATGTATACCACTTTGCCTGTGTAAGTAAGTGCAATAACTTTTCCTAATATTTCAGGGCTTCAGTTTCTTCTGCTGATGATCAGCAGATGCTTACTCTGTGCCTGATGGTATGTGGAATGCTTCACAGGGATTATTTTATTTATCTTTACAACAATGCTGTGTAGTAGGTACTGCTGTTTATCAAAATCAAACTTGAAAAAGGTGTGCCAAAAAACTTAAGTAATTCACTTAGCTAGTAAGCAGTGGAGCTGGGAATCATCGTAGTACTTAATCTATACATTTATCATGAGAAGTAAATGAGAAAGATGTATATAAGGACTTTAGCATAGTGCTCTGCACATAGTAGATATTCATTTATGATTAATTTCAAGAAAATTTTCGGAAAGTAGCTTTGAGAATTTGAAATAATTTCCTCAACATCGTTTTTTATTTTGCCAGAGTTTGCAGCTTACCTAGGTGTCTTGGATTTTAGACCCTAAGTCTAATATATTAGAACTTTTTCTGAAATATAGCTTATTATTCTATGATTTTGAACTTATGCTTCAGAATCAAAATTTTTACTACACTGTATGATTTTTCTTGTGCTTCTTACTCAGGGAGAGATTTCTCTGATGATGAAATACACACATTGGGATTTGTTACTACTTATGTACATGCACTTTAAGGAGAGTTGAAGCCTATATATTATGTATGATGTTCTTGGCTGCAAGTAATAAAAAAAATTAGAAATTAAAATTAAAAAAGCGGTAAAACTATAAAGATATCTCTTTTATCATATGGCAAAGAATCTGGAGGTAGTTCTGCTCCTGGATTGGCTCAGCTGTCATTAAGGACCCAAGTTCTTTCCATCTCTTCCTGCTCCCATTCATAGTGTGATGACTTGGCCCTCAAGATTTATCCTTCATTGTTGCCGAATGGCTGCTGCATACACTGACATCACATAACTACCTGGAAGGAGGATCATTTCCTTCCATGCACCACCTTTTTTAAGTGAGGACTATCTTCCCCCAAAGTTCCCACAGAATTAGCCCCATTAGCCACAGTTGATTTTCATGCCCAGGCATAAGTCATTCATTGTGCAAAGGGTATGAGACTACCATGATTGGCTTAGACCAATCGAGATTGATTTTTTTCTGGGACTACAGAGGTGTCTGTCCTCCCTTAGATAACATGTTCAAGGGTAAACAAACCTGGGATTTTGATAGCAAGGAACAAGCAATATAAGGCAAAGTTTGCATTGCACATTTTTCTTTTTAGAGAAATTATGTTCAAAATAAAAATGCAATAGAAAATAAATAAAGCATCCTTACAATCCACAAGTTTTGGTATGATGCTTGGTTTCTGATCTAAAATTCATTCATTCTATTCTTTCAAGAAATAATCTTTGACCACTTACTACACTACTATTCTTGGTACTAAGGCTAGAGAGTTGAACAAGACAGATATGCATCTATGTTAGGGATGCTTTCAGCAGCAGCTAACAGAATAGGCAACGAAAAGTGGCTAAACCACAGGGACATTTAATGTTTACCTAGCAGAATTTAGAGAGAAGCAGTGGCTAGTCCAACCCCTCTAAAATGCGAGCAAAGCTCTAGGCTCTTTATTCTCTGTGTCTTTAGCATGCTGACTTTTGTTTTTATTCTTGTCACCTCATTGTTTCATGATTGCCGTAGCTTCAAACATCTCATCTCATATGTAAATTTGACCTGAATTGGGGATTGAGATCTGTAAGGCTTCATTTGGGCTCATCTTGTGGATATAAGATGTTGTACAGAGGGATAGGAATGTAGAACCAGACATTTGTGTTAAATATTAACTGATTGTTATTCTGAGGGTAAAATGTGCCATAAGCACAGCACCCACTGATTTCCATATATGACCAGCCACATTTTATTGCCATCATTAGCTTATTTGTCTAGCTGCTCCTCTAAATAATTCACTTCCTGGAGGAAGAGAATATGTTTAGCTTTTTTTCTGTATTCCTGACACTGAGGATGGTCTCTGGCACATAGTAGTTTGGGGGAAGGAGATTATCTTTCAGGGAGTAAATGTGGGGAAAATGTTCAAATATTATATATTAAGGAGTTAAGACAAAGTGTTTAAAAAACTAGTTTAAAAAATAAAAGATAGTCAAATAATGAAAAGGTTAGGTGGCAACTAGAACTTCTTAAGAGGGGTAATTTAACTTTTTTAAAAAAATTTTTTCTTCTCTCTGGGAGAGTGCTTTTGAGATCACATGGTGTTTGTGCAAATTGCTTGGGTCTACATGGCACAGAAGTGGGGCTAAAGTACAGATGAGGTGGAACTCAGAAATAGCCTGTCAAAACAAGCACGATTTAGAGCAGTTGCCCCACACATTGTACCACGTTTATAGTACTGAATATGGCAATGACGTACTTTACTGCAGTCACAAGCTGCCTTTACTATGTTAGATGAATGAATCCAAGCAGCTCTTCTAGAAGCTCAGGGGTTTGTTGTTGCTGTGGTTGTTTCTTTCTTTCTTTAAAGAATTCAAAAATAAATTTGCCCCAATATTAATTTTTAACAGACGCTTTATTTGATTGTTACATTAAGAATTTACATTTCATTGGTGATATTCCTTCATCATAATTCTCACATACTCATGTTTTGAAAAATCAGTGAAACTTTCCTTAAGAGCAGAGTTTTGTGTTCTGCCTCCATACAAGGCCTACAGCAGTGTGGGAGACAGGGCAAAACTCTGTGCGAAACTGGACCCCATCCCAGGTTTGCAGCTAACTAACCCTGGACCTTGGCCAAGTCAGCTAACCTATCTACTGCTTAGTTTCCGTATCTCTAAAACGGAGGTGTATGAGAAGATAATCTCTTACGATTTCTCCTAGCTTTAAAATTTTATGGTTATAACATATTAAATTCCTATTTTTATAGGAACTGAGGAGGGTTAAGGGTTAATATTTACCCTACAAGTTAGGTTTATCACTTCATCCTTTATAATAAAATTTTCATCTTATGAATTTTTATATCACACATTTGAGAAAATATGGCAGCTATATAAAATAATAGAAAAACTAACAAAGGTACGATTAACATTTTTTTTTGCAATTGGCTTTGACTATGAAGTGTCCAGCCTCCTTTACTTTTCATTTATCTTTTTAATTGGCTTTGACTATGAGGTAGCCAGCCTCCTTTTATTTTTTTGAGATGGGATCTCTCTATGTTGCTCTGGCTGGTCTTGAACTCCTGGGCACAAGCAGTCCTCCCAGCTCAGCTTCCCAAGTGGCTGAGACTACAGGTGCACACCATCTCACCCAGCTGGACATTTGATATACAGCATGTGTACACATAATTGGGGTCATACTGCACAATAAAGTTTCGTATCCTTTATTTCTCTGATTTCATATTGTGAGAATTTTCCTATTCCATTAAAAATTCTTAAAAAATATTTTTCTTTCTTACAAAATGTTGTTAAATATAGCACAAATACAAAACCTGTGTAAATGAATTATTATAAGGTGAACACTCTTATAGCCATCACCTCCCTCAGCCACCCAGAAGCCCTCTTCTAGCATAACTATCTCGCTCTTTGTTGAAATTAATTGTCCTAATGACTTTTGATCATTTCCTTATTTTTCTTTATATTTTTGCCACCCAGTGTCCATCCCTAAACATTATCATCTTAGTGTTGCCTAAGAATGTAATTTTTAATAGATGTTTATTATTCCATCATATACGAGGACAGCTTATGAGATTATTTTTTGGCAATCTATTTTTTTAAATTTTATTTTTTGAGTAGATATCTGTTCATAGAATGCAAAATTTTAAAGGTTGAAAAGGGAAAGTGCTGAAAAGTCTTCCTTTTACTTTGTCCTCTAGCCACCTGGGTATTTCCATAACCAGTTTTAGGAAGTTATTTTTGAGGAAAAAGGAGTCTAAGAATGGTATTGATATTTTTTTCAGTTTTAATGTCCTAATCTCCTAAAGTAGGTACAAAATTATAATTCTTAGAAAAGCATTCAAAAAGTTGATTTTTCTTTTATATGAAGTTGACATAATTTTTTTGGCATAAGGTATATAGTAAAACTAGTTAAATACATAATGTTGAACAGTCTTGTGAATTGGTTGTGAAATAACCAACGAAAGAAGACTAGATGTAAACAGTGCCGTGGCATTTTGCTTTGTTTTACCATGGAGTTGAGAGACCCAAGTTACTTTCTTTGTCTCTTGAGCACAATGGAAAACTCAACGGTTTCTTACATTTTGCTCTGGCAGATCAATAAATAATATCATGATGATAACATCTGTTATGTAAAAATGCATAATTAAGTTTGCTTAAGTGGAGGAAGTAACTACCATCTGACCTGACTGAGAAGTACACCATTTTTATGAATCGGAGTTCTTTGGTTGCAAGGAATAAAACAGACTCTGCTTAACCTAAATAAAGGGAATTTACTGGGAGGATTCAGGTACTCATTGTTTGGCCTAAAAGCTGGAGAAGCAGGCTTTGAAATGAACACAACTTAGGAATGACAAGAATGGTCTCATATCAAAATCGGCTTTGGATATTTTACTAGATTCTAGTACAAACTGTGTTCCTGATTAGGGAACTTCAAATGGCCATGCAACTAGAGCTACGCATCATGATATTATCAGATACAATGAGTGGTAAATTTGGAGGGATGTCTCAACAGACTTAGGATAGAAATGAAATGTTTGAATGCAGCCTGAATATGTCCAGAAGGCATGAATAAATTACATGCACATGTATCTCAAACTCCCATGGTACCTGTCTCTGTTGCACCAATACTCCACCCTCAACTCACACTCAGATCTCACAGGGGAGGGCAAGTGGGTGGTACCGTATGGCCAAATAACGGAAGCAGAGATAACTTGGGTCCAGTTTACATATGAATTCTCACAGTATGTTAGTGCTACTGGAAAATGGATTGCCACCACATTACAGCCCTGCCCATGGAAGGGCAGTCTTGAAAAGAAATCCTCCCTGTTGGTAATGTTATGAGTTGTACAAATGGTCCTTCACTTAGTATGGAGAGAAAATTGTACTTTGATGTAAATATGCAGGAACTCTGGGGCAGGTGGGTGTGGTTTGGCTGGCTTGTCAAGGGCCTGGCAGGAACAAAATCAGAAGATTGTCTTCAAGACAAGTCATCCTTGTATTGGCTCTCCCATCTTCCTTTCCTCACTCTTCCATTCCCTCACTCCTGCTTCCCTAGAATTGCAGGGATATTAATAAGATAGTAGCACATAAAATTTTGCCTCAGGCTCTGGTTTGAGAGGACCCAGCCTTTCTGAGAACTTCAGTGAAGTATTTATTGGCAAATCCGATTCCCAGACCAAATTATACTTGCTCTGCCCAACCAATGATATATGTCAAATGACAGCTCAAGCTATTTTTTAATCACTGTTATCCTTATTCGAGAAAGAAAATGAAGAGAAGCTTATTCAAATTATTTCTGATAACTTCCAAATATAACCCTTCTCTGGAAATCTCTCTACCTAGTTAACCATTTGTAAAATAATTGGGCTAGCAGTCAGAGGCAGAAACTTGTTTGTGAAAAGATTGGATAAGAAAATTGTCTCATCAACAAAAACAAGGATAAGCGACCTCATTCTCCTTGCCCTGAGAAAAATCAATATGTAATCAAAATTTTATTTTTTCTCTTTAAAATTGCCCAAAAAATTGAATTTGACTATTTCTCAATACTGCCAACTCTGCCAAAAACCTAAGCAAAGGATGTGAGTATCTTTCAAAGTATTTCTCCCACTTCTGTTCCTTGATGAATCTGATGTTAAACAACTGGTGACTGTCCCCTCAGTTTAGCATTTGGCATGTTCCCTTTTAAGGACTTCTGAGGTAACCTTTGTCCCATTCATAGAGAAGAATGGCAGGGTTTCTTAACTAAAGAGGTAGGGAAAAGCATAGGAATATCATTCCTTGGCCTCAATTTATATTAAATAATACTTGGTAGAGGGGGAGGTGGATGATATCGATAAGTTAAAAAAAGCAAGTTACCAACAGGAACAAGGAAGCAGCAAGGAGAGTCAAACATATGGGATGAGGTGGGCATTCTAGATAGTATAGGGCAATAAAGAAGAACACAAAGACCATGGCAATATAGTCATGACCTTGCCAGTTGCTGGTGTAGACTAGTAATGAAGCACAGCTGATCTAATAATTTTAGGTGACATCATCCATACCTTCCACTGTGACAAACCACTTCCTCATCAAATCAGCTGATTGTGTTGCTACTCAGCAATGGGGAGAAAACTGTGTTAATGAACAATCTCATGAATCCCTTAGAGCTTTCTACCACTTTGAACTTCCAGCTTGAATAAAATACGCTTATCCTGTCCTATGTTTCAGTGACTGAAGTTATCCAACAGCAATAGGGAGCTTCCTGGCTTTTCAGAATGGCTGTAAAGAATGATTTTCATCTAATCGTGAGTAGAAAATAGGTAATTTATAAAAAATGGTTAAGGATGGTATATTGAGCATCTTTAATTTGTGGCTGCCCAGCATTCATATCCCCTTTCTAACAACACTGCATTTCTTTTAGAGGAATTATAATTTTATTATTGTTGTTGTTACTATTTTGGATTCAGCCTGGTGGACTTGTACTCAGAGGCCCTTCTTAGCCAAAGCTTCCGTATGTGATTGAAAGTAGGCTGATCCGACACTTACTCCCTGGAATTTAAATCCTCAGTAGAGGATTAAAGAGAGAGAAAATGGTAGAAACTCATCTATTCCAGAGGTGAAGTCCTGGATTTTTGCCACCACGAGACCATTCTTGTCATCCCCAGATCTTGGACTACTGGAAATATCGGCATATTTCAAAATCTGGTTCTGCAGCCTTACTTCCAGATAATGAGGTCTGAGATCTTTCAGTAAATTTCTTTTCCATAAATGAACCAGAGACTATTTCTGTGTTGTTTGTATCTGTAGAACTCTGACTCATTGAAAAGTTGTACCTTACCAATTAGGTAAGTTAAAGAAAAATTGACTTTAAAAGCTGTAAGATAAACAGTATGGGACCATAGCTAGAAGTAATGCCATAGTTATTTAAACAATTTTTTTAAAAGCCTGCAGAAAAAATTTACTAATTTACTAAAAATTTACAGAATACAACTTTATAGAGAAAAAAATGGAGACAGCAAAAAATAAGATAATATTGAACAAAATCCCAGGAAATATATTTTTGAGAATTTTCTTATGACAAAAATATGAAATTGATGACTTAATAGATATTCTTAAAAATATATGGTAGTAACTGATTACTTGATGAACTACTATTGACAGATTAGTCAATTAGTGTAGCTGGAATTCTTCCCAATTACTACTTGCTCCTCATTATTTAGATTCTCTAGAAATTTCTGGCTAAGTGTGTATATTATGTACCAAGAGATAAAATTTCAAGGCCATGGAAATTGATTTGACTCAAATCCTCTCATAAGTGAAAATAGAGTTTAGTCAGATGGGATTTAATACTATCCAAATTTCAAGATTTATTTATTTTTCCCTTTTTGAAGGTTCAACATTGATGACTCTTGAGTGGAAGAATGTCTTGATACATCATATTTTTAAAAAAGTGAAGGCCTAATTGCTTGTTACATTCCATGTGTATCATTATCCTGAAGGATCATCAGGTATAATCCTCTTTATTAGTAGACTTAATATATTACCTTTCTTTTTCTATGCATTTTTTTGGTGATGGAAATGAAGGCTTATTTGTTTCTCATGTCTGAAGTTCATTCTCACGGAAATTATGTAAAATAGAATGAGTCATAGAATATCAGATATCATAACCTTTATTACAAAAGCACTTTGAGAATTATTGCTCTAACAGGCAAGCAGTTAGCACAAGGAAAAAACTGAATGGAGCCTGATGTTACAATTACACCTAGAGTTAACTCTGCTTTTTCTCAGAAGAGCCAGCACTGCTCCTGTAGCTACTTAATTCCATTTAAGGAGAGAAGGTTCTGAAGTCTTTCCTCTTATCTTGAAGTAAAGCTCCCTTTGCATCTGATAAATCTATGTGATTATAAATTTGCAACTCAAACCGTACCAGGATAGAGAATTTACAATAATGTTCTGTTAGTGTTCTAAGTCTCCTTATAGCACTGAGATCTTAAAAGATCCAAGAACAACGGGATCCTCATTTAAGAAGCATTTTCTGGAAAAATACGATCATGCCACTACTTTGTTGTATCTGTTAGGCATGCTTTTAGCTGCAAATAATAGAAAAATCTAACAATTACTTAAACAAATAATGCTTTGTTTTTCTCACATTAGACAGCAGCTGCTTTTAGGGCTGTACAATGACTCAGTAAGTTTATCTAGGATACATGTTTTTATTTATCTGTTCATATATGGCATATTTACTTTTTGCTTCATAGTCTCAAAATAGATGCCACAGCTCTATGCATTGTTCCTACCCTGAAGGCAAGAAGAGGGAAGGGGTGATGACAGGGAGCTCCCCTCTCATTTTTTCCTTTTAAAAAGAAGCCAAGCTCTGAACAGAGGCCTTCTGTTACATAATAGTTAGGCTCACGTTCTCACTTGCCAAAACATAGTCACACACCCCCCCTTAAACCAATCCCTGGTGAAGGTGAACAGCATTACCATCATTAGGTTAAAACCAATTGTTACCCATCTCAGAGGTTGAGGGAGGGAGGTTCCAGGGCAATCAACATTCCCTAGATAAGGGTATCTGTACTGATCACTAAAACACGGAAGAGGAGAATGTTGTTCTGCATGGAGTAATAGTTTTTCTACTCTTTGTCCAGCTGGTTCCTTTGCATTCTTTAGGTCTCCCTTTAAATGCTATCTCTTCATAGGAGGGATTCTTAATCACATTATCTGAAGTAGGTTATCACCCCCTCCATTATTTTCAATCATAGAAAACTATCCATAGCATTATTCTCAATCAGTAATGATGCATTTTTTGCTGATTTATTTTTGTCTGTCTCCTCTTTGCCCTTTTTGTCCAAGGATAATGCCCCTTTGGGAAAAAAAAGCACTTTAGTGGACCTTTTGGTTTGTAGAACAAAATGAAAAATCCTATTTTATCATTGAGGGATATGATTAATGAAGAACTTAACTGATTTACATAGTAACAAAGTTGTCTTTCTTTTGGGCACAGTGCGGATTAGTCTATGGACATGCACAAATGATTTTTCTCCAGTCTTTGAATTCCAGACAAAATTGGGGATTTGGACTTGGAAGAGGGAAATGATAAAAATATCACAAGGAGGTGTGTTAATCCCTTGAGTGTGATGGCAGGTGAGGGCTAAACAGAGACGCAAGCAGGCATGATAGTGATAATAATAATAGTAAGCAATTATTAGGTGCCTACTAGCATCAGGCAGAAGTAATACTGTGACAGGTTTGGTTTTCAGAGATATTTTTGTGTGATCGGGGCCTGGAAAACTGTGGTCCCTAACCCCCGGGCCACGGACTGATATCAAGGAAGGAACTTGTACACACAGCAGGAGGTTAGAGCGGGGAGAGCAAGATAAACAACGTCTGTATTTACAGCCACTCCACACCTCTCACATCACCACCTGAGCTCCACCGCCTGTCAGGTAAGTGGCGACATTGGATTCTGCAATATGGTGAGTTGTATAATAATTTCATTATATATTACAATGTAATGATAATACAAGTAAAGTGTACAATAAATGTAATGCACTTGAATCATCCCAAAGCTTGTCCCCATCCCCCACGCCCATCTGTGGAAAATTATCTTCCATGAAACCGGTCCCTGGTGCCAAAAAGGTTGAGGACTGCTGCCTCTAAAGCACAAAATTAAAAGAACCCATCAGAGGTTACTCAGACACTAATCAGGGAAGCCAGGAGTCTCACCTTTTCTGTCTGCTTTTTGGGACAAGGCTCTTGATCACCATCTCCTTTGGATCAGGGATGGCTACTCTGTGAGATCACAATCTTTTATTCTTATTACCATTCTCCCTTGTATCCTTGAGTCTTCAGTAAATGTGAACTGCTGTAGCTTGGTTTTAGCTCTGCTTTGCAAGTTAAGGGAAAGGCCTCTTAGACACTTACGAGAAAAATCTGGGCACATGATACTGGCCAGAAGAAGCTTATTAACGTGAGCTGCAGAGATTGGAGCAGGATGGCTGTCTGAGGGGATGAATGGAAGCAGCATAGCAGTGTGGAATATGAAGAATATGCCTTCTTCAGAGAGAGATGCCCAAGAACTTGAAGAGGGGCATCCTCACAAAAGTATGGAATTATGGAAGCTTGAGTTATCACTACTTGGATTTGTAAATAAGGACCTCAGAAGGTTGGAGAACTTGGCCATATGGTTGCATGAGTCTCTGACATTTTTTTTCTGCCCTCTGGACTTAATGTAAATTGGCCACATAGAAATAATCAAATTCTGCCTCATCGCTAATTCGAAATACAACGTCCTGTACTCTGCCTCTTGGGCACCATGAAGAGGGTTGGATCGGTCAGACTGAGTATCTAAAGGTGTGCTAGCAGTGCAAACCAGAACTCATGTACTTTTGCATGTGGCAGGAATAATCACAGAAACAATGTGTACACAAAGCAGATTTGCTTGATTTTTACTGATTTAAAAAAATGTCAAAACAATATAGGATTTGGGAAACTGTAAAGATGTTATATGTAATGTCAATTTTTTAAAGCATGTGTTTTACATAGGTGCTAATAATAAATTAATAAACTTTACATAAACTCAGGTAAGTACCAAGTGACCTTCTGATACACTACTACTATTTGATTTGCTTTCTGCTTCTCTTTGGCTGCCCTACAATATTCCCAGTGTTACTTAATCCCAAACCAATTTTCACTGTTGGGAAGAGTTTCCCATAAAGTTCTTCAATGAATTCCTGTTTTCTTTTATTCCCTGTCCACATTAACTCTTGTAAATTGGCAGTTATCTCACAGCAGAACAGTGGGAGGGGGAGGAACCACATGGATACATTGCTCCACTGTCCTGCACTTTTTCAAGCATGGTGTCCTCCATCACTCATGAGACTACAGGTTTTGGGGATTTGAGTTTCATTCATTTCTGCAACACCCCGTGACTGAGTGCCTATGACTTGCCAGAGGTTGTGTAGGTAAAGATCAGAGAACAAGACAGATCCTGAATGCTGCTTTCATAGAGCTTATGTTCCAGTGGTAGCAAATAGAAAATAAAATGCAGAGATAAGCTTCCCGCATAAGTGCTCTGCTGCAGAGGACAATAGAGATGAGACAAACATTAATGGGATGGGGT
Source organism: Avahi laniger (assembly GCA_963575035.1). Taxonomy (NCBI): domain Eukaryota; kingdom Metazoa; phylum Chordata; class Mammalia; order Primates; family Indriidae; genus Avahi; species Avahi laniger. Next base: position 63,325 of record CAUYSK010041999.1, on the reverse strand, counting down.
GACTTTAGTTTGTGCTGCGAGACTGGGTTTCTTTGAACTGAAATCTACCTGACAAGGAGCCAGAAGATTGGCTTTGACCTGATTGTACATCTACTTAGATGAGAGAACATTGGTTAATCCTTGAAACTCTCAGTGTCAGTTTTTTCCTTTCCAAATTAAGAAACATGACAACTTTACAGAACTGTGAGGAACACTGAAATAATTTGTCAGATTCTTTTTTGTATATGGAAAGGGAGTTATCTATGCTAGATTAGTCAACAAACTTAGAATTTATGTTGATTATCTCACTAAACATAATTCCCATGAAATATAAAGGGCTATACAAAGGCCTATTGTTGTTGTTGTTATTATTATAATATTATAATAATGTTGTTATTATTATAATACTACCCCTAAGGTCAGTCTCTTATAGTCTTTCTTTCCTGAAATGATTCCTGTGGGCCACTCAAGATGAATATGGAAAAAATTGCACAACTGCTCATATTTCCCCTATGCTTTTCTATTCCACCTTTCTCTGAGTGTTGGGCAATGCTATAATTTTCTAATATGTCAATCAAGGATTTTCGTTGTAACCTTTGAATCCTTTTTCTCCTTTATTCTTTGTATGTCCACGTGGATGATCAAACTATCTTTGGATCCTACATATGAACAAGGACAGAATAAAGCTGCATGAGTTCTTGACACAACCACTTCCTGGCAGGGTGATGGTAAATTATTTATGTATGTGTATTCCATCTATAAAGTAGGGATGATAACAGTACTTACCTCACAGAATTGTTATTGCGAAGAGTAAATGGTTTAATACCTCCAAAGCACTTCAAATAGTAAACACTCCATAAATGTTACCTATTTTATAACCCATTTCCTGAATCTATTCCTTCTTCCTCATATGTCTTATCCAGGCTTTTGTCACCTCACTTAAGCTATTGCTACTTCCTTGCATATAGCCAGGCCACACAGCTGTATGCTACCTTGTCTTAACTGCCTATAATTCCTTCATTCATTCACTCTGCACATATTTATAAAGCACTTACTATGTGTGTGTCATTGTACTAGCTACTATACCGGATTCTCAAAATAGAAAACACAGTCTCTGCCATCAGTAAGGTCAGAATCTAGCCAAGGAAGGGATTCATATACATGCAAGTGCTAAACAACAATACAGGTTAAATAGCCATATAAATTAATACCAGAGGAGTCGTAAGACTTTACTTGTGAGTATCCCACTTACAAATGGGCATGCAATCCTTTACTGCTGTAAGAATTTATATTCATTTTTTTAAGGCTTATGCAGTATTTATTCAATTTTTCCTTTGATCTTTTTACTAATCCCCTCATTAGATTGCAGAACCTTTAAGAAGAGGAACCAGACCTACAGTAGAGTGTGAGTGCATAGGCTCTGGGGACAGAAGAATCTCTTTTCTGCTGCTTGCTGACTGTGACATGTTGGAAAAATTGCTCAGCTTCTCTGAGCCTCATTTCCTCATCCAGAAAAATAGGGATAAAATAATATTTTTGGGGGGGAGGAAGTAATGTGGGATTGAATAATATAATCTATGTAAACCCTTAATGCAAAGGCTGGAACTTGAAAGTGCTCAATAAACATAAGTTATAATCATAATTGTGAGTTTTTAAATTTTTATTTTATTTTATTTTTTTGAGAAAGTATTTTGCTCTGTTGCCTGGGCTAGAAATGCAGTGGTGTCATCATAGCTCTCTGCAACCTCAGACTCCTGGGCTCAAGTGATCCTCCTGCCTCAGCCTCTCAAATAGCTGGGACTGCAGGTGTGCACCACCATGTCTGGCTAATTATTTTCCAGCACATTTGTGTTTTATAGAGCTTAGGGTATGCGAAAAATCTATAGTTCACAGGGTCTCTAGTACAGTGTTTTGTAAATAGCAGAGAGTGAATTAAATTTGTTATTATGTAGGTTAATAGACAATAAAAATTCTCTACCCTTATCTACAAAGCATAAAATGTATGATACTTTAATGTTTGTGAAAACAAGACATTAAAACTTATAAGTAATCAGTAGGCAATGTCCTCCCAGCAAATATCTTGTTTCAGAACATTGTTCTATTGATATTATCTAATCTAGTGAAATGTCAAGTGTTTGTTATCAGACTCCAAATGAAACAATAAAACTTAGAATCTACAGAATGTAAAAAGACAATAGAGTTAAAGCAAGGTAAAAGTTTTTGCCTATGATATACCTTTTCTTTAGAAGTAGAGTGAAAGAATATTAAAAATTTCAAATGCTATTCCTCTTTAGAAATTAGATAATGGGCCTTTCAGTACTTGGTAGAAAGCCAATTCTCAAAGACCTTCAAATGCAAATCTATAATAAAATCAGAAATTTGAAGCACAGTCACAGAGACACATATTCTCACCAGGTTCCACTATTTCTTTTCATTTCTTTGACACTTTTACTCCTGTATTATGTATATGTGTACATACATATTTTATACATTATATATAATATATGTGTATATTCTGCTGACCCTCTACATATTTTACATTGTGACTTCGTGACCATGTGGGACTTACAACGATAAATTGCTATGGGCTGCGATTCTGGGTAAATAAGGGGATCTGAGGAGCCATGGAGATGCTTTCTTCTCTCCCTGTCCCAAGGGCACCTAAGATGTAATGACTCATCTCCTCCATGGTTGACAATTAAATCTACCTCATGAAAAGCAATTTTGGTTTTATAAAGTCATAGTTTATAAAACTTCAGAAGTCATTCCCAAGGGCCGCTTGAAAATGAATCATCAGAGAACTGGTACCTGAATCAGAGAGTGGTCCTTCTGGGGGCTTGGGCATGTCAGGCCAATAGGCTCCTGATTTTGCTTTACAAAAACAGAGGCCAGGGCCAGGGGTGGTGGCTCAAGCCTGTAATCCTAGCTCTCTGGGAGGCCGAGGCAGGAGGATCGTTTGAGCTCAGGAGTTTGAGACCAGCCTGAGCAAGAGCGAGACCCCGTCTCTAATAAAAATAGAAAGAAATTAGTTGGACAACTAAAAATATAGAGAAAAAATTAGCCGGGCATGGTGGCACGTCCTGTAGTCCCAACTGCTCGGGAGGCTGAGGTAGTAGGATTGCTTAAGCCCAGGAGTTTGAGGTTGCTGTGAGCTAGGTTGATGCCACGGCACTCTAGCCCGGGCAACAGAGTGAGCCTTTGTCTCAAACAAAACAAAACAAAACAGAGACCAGGAAGAGATGGCTGAGGGGCCCATAGTCACTGTACAGGCAAGGTCAAGAAACCAGTCTGTCCCCCTTTCCAGGCAGGAGTAGCTTTTCTCAACAAGAGAGACCCGAGATCCGATGTACACAATAACTCAGCGTTGCAGAGGATGGCCTAAAGTTTTCACAACCTGGATGAAATACCAGAAACAAAATGATGAGTCTAAAAACTAAAAACTGAGTCCTGCTGAGATGCCAACCCCAAACTGTCGAGGTTGAAATCTAAGGCACGTTTCTTCCATCCAAGCTGAAGAGTTGGGGAAGAGGGAAAGAAAATGGGCTTTGTGGTCTATAGCTGAGTCAGACTGCTGACTGCATTTCATTAAATTTTGGTAAGAGATTTGTGCTCTGTAAACTTATTGCTTTTTACACTTTTGCATTTCCTTTACTTCCATATAGTTTTATGATGAAAACCCTTTCCATTTTAAAATGCAAGCACTTTTTATTTTAAACTGTCAGGGGGTCTTTGCGATCTCCCTGTCCTACCAGAGTCATTTTTGTTAAACCAACTAACCAAAGCAGACATGCAGGGAAAAAATAATGTGATGAGAAAATACACCAATTTTCTCATCAGACCTGGAAGGGCTGAGGAAGGGGTTTGGGGAGAGAAAAGAGGAGACCACAAGACATTAGAGAAATGTTAATAAAGAGCACCAAGGATGTTCACTTCTATAAACATAACCCAAAACAGAATATTCTGTAAAATGCGAAGTTCAAAGCCAAATTCACACTTCAGGCAAAAATGACATTTCTTTCTTGGCATTATGAGACAGAATCCTGAGGGCTGAATAACTTCAAACATCTTTAAAAATGCAATCATTTCTCAGAAGTACTCAGCCTGAAGTGTGACTTTAAAGCTGTAGTTAGACATAAAACTTAAGCATCACACCTGCGTGTTTACTGAACTTTATAGAGATGTGTACGTACTGGATAGCCACTGATATTGTCTTCCATGAGTACATGCTGTTCTGTGTCTGGGAAAGGTCTGTTCCTCTGTGTGGGTGCCGTAAATGTCAAGGCTGCTGCTGCAATCACTTTTACCTCAGCGGGGCCATGTGCAAACCCATTAGCCTAAATAAAGAAGCAAAGTTCATAGGAAACAGAGCTAGGATAGAAAAGTGTCCTTTTATGCAGGAACCCTGTCAGAACTCTGCCTTGATGCTTAGCTCACTCATAGCTCTAAACGTGTAAGAGCAGTTAATAGTACAAGTGTTGGGAGATGCAGTTACTGCATAATTACTGATGTTTTCAAAAGAATTAGCATGTAGTTACTATGAAGAACATGTTCTGTTTTGTGGAAACTATGCAATTAACTTGTCTTAGTCTAATAAATTAAAGATAGCATACGCTCACATAGGAGCTGCTGGAAGGAGCTGCTGGCTGGCAACACACTTATTGAATCACTTTGAACTTACCAGGCTTTCTACTCAATGCACAGATTGGCTGTGTCCTACTTTAGGGAAGCTATGCACAGGTTCGCATTTACAAAATAGATATTTTAGGAAGTTTGAACATACTTTGTTAGAGGAAAGAAGGTGAGGTAGAATGTAAAAGGAGGAAAAAGTAGTGAAAATGAGGCTCCATCATTAGACGCTAATTCAAAGTTGAAATAGAATGACAATAAAACGTATGTGAGCTAGTGAGTCCGCAATAACATGTGGCACTTGCAGAAACTCAGTTTATAGGCAATTTATCAGAAACTCATCTACTGGAATTGGAAAGACCTCCCTGTACCACATCCAGGAGGTTTTTTATTTATTTATTTATTTTGACACAAAGTGAATCTGTCACACAGGCTAGAGTGCAGTGGCATCATAGCTCACTGCAACCTCAAACTCTTGGACTCGAGGAATCCTCTTGCTTCAGGCTCCCGAGTGGCTGGGGCTACATGTCTGCACCACCACAGCCAACTAATTTTTTTAAAAAATTTTTGTAGAAGTGGGATCTTGCTACGTTGCTCAGGCTGGTCTCCAATTCCTGGCCTCAAAAATGATCCTGTCTCAGCCTCCCAATGTGCTAGGATTGCAGGCATAAGCTACTGTGCCCAGCCAAATTGTTGATTATTTATAATGGGTTTAAAGACTCTTTAACTCCTCTTTTATGTTTTTTGTCCATTCATTTTTAATGATAATTGGCCTAGATTTGATTTGAAAAATAGGAAATAGTCCTCAAATTAATTGTTGTTTGGGAAGATTTTGAAGGAGTTTACCGATCACCTTTGGACCTCCTTTAAAATTCTGCTTTGGCGTGTTTTGATGAAAAAGTAGGTAGGAATTGCAAGAACTGGAGGGCTGACTTCATAGTGCTCAGCTCTGAAATCGATCTGGCAGGCTTGGGGTCTTGATGACCGCCCAAGTTTCAGCCAGGACGCTCCATCAGCATCTTCTGTCAGAGAAGAGAAAGGTGCTGACTAACTCTGAAAGGCTCAGATAGCTGGTAAAACATTATTTCTGGATGTGTCTGTGAGAGTGTTTCTGGAAGACATTAGCATTGGAATCAGTAGGCAGTGTAAAGAAAATCCACCCTCGCCACTGGGGGCAGGCATAATCCAATCCACCGAGGGCCTAACAGAACAGATAGGTGGAGGAAGGGCAAATTCGCTGTCTCTTCTTGAGCTGGCTTCTCCTGTCCTTGAACATCTATGCTCCTGGTTGTTGGGCCTTCAGACTTGATCTTGGACTCACATCATTGTCTCTTTTGGTTCTCAGGCATTTGGGCTTGGATTGGAAATGTACCACCTGCTTTCCTGGGCTTCTAGTTTACAGATGACAATCGTGGGACTTCTTAGCCTCCATAAGACATGAGCCAATCCCTCACAAAGCTCTTTCTATCTGTCTGTCTGTCCATCTGTCTATCTATCTATCCATCCTACTGCTTCTGTTTCTCTGGAGAACCCTGACTAATACACCCTCTGTCATGTGACAAAATTCCTAACTTTAGTTGGAGTAATAAGGCTAAGTTTAGGCTCAATAACTGGAGGGATGGATTTTATTTCTCTGTATCTTTTGCTTGATTGGTAATCATAGGTTGTATACCTTATCCTAACATCTGTCAGCAATCTCTCCAAGAGATGATCCGTTCACTAATGGAGGAAAGTACCATACATTCTTATTCGGCAATCGGTCCTCTGTTTTGATTTCCCTGCTGTTGTCCATCTACTCTCAACCTTACACAGATGACCATAGAAAACAGGTGGGAAGAGATGCAATTGTTGTTTAACTGGAAGTGGGATACAGGCAGTATACTCTTCCGGCATCAGTGAAGCAGTGTCCCCCAGGCAGCTGGGTAAAGATTTCAACCAAATATTTTACTTTTGATTGAATCTTTTGCACATGTGTTTGAATATTTTCTTTTCCTATGTAACAGAGTAAATTCAATAAAGTGTCATTTTATGGTTTTTTTCCCTAAAGCAAGACTCAGGTGGCCAGTCTAAAAATAAAAAAGGACTTTAGAATGGATGGCATTTTCTCAATTATTTTCATATTTTAAAAATAAAGTACAGACTTAATTAGCTTTTGAATTAAAGGCAAATCTAATTCCAGGCTATTTAGATATACTTCCAGCAGAACCTTAAATTGTATAAATATGACAAATAAAGCTCTTATATCTTTAGTAGAATGTATTTATTGGATATATTACATGAAAAATTAATTCTGTAGAGCAAGATTATTCATTTAGCTTAGTTAAAATGTTCTATGAATTGATTTTATGATCCATTTTCCATTTCTAAAATGGTTATAATTTAAAAATAATACCAAGTTAAGCATTTTTGCTTGGTAGTATATCAATATTATTTTAATGATCCTTAGCAAAAAATTAAATATAATTTTACCCACTCTGGTATTTGCTACATTTATTTGCTATGTCTTTTCAGTTCAAAATTGGAAGACAGAATTCATTTTCTCTTTTCCTTCCTTCCTTTCTTTTTCTTTTCTTTTCTTTCTTTCAACAGGGTCTCACTCTGGTGTTGCCCAGGTTAGTGTGCAGCATCATCATCATAGCTCACAGCAACCTCAGACTCCTGGGCTCAAGCAGTCCTTCTGCCTCAGCCTCCCAAGTAGCTGGAACTACAAGGGCACACAACACCACCTGGTTAATATTTTCAAGTGACTTTCCAGAAAGTTTCTGTCACCAATATAAAGATTAAAGTTATTTTGTATATTCAAAATGTTGTCAAGATTTAATATTCTTTGAATGTCTTCTGCAGATTCACTTGCTTTTCTTTTAATTGCAGAATTTTTAAAATAATAGCAATGAAAACTCACACCCCAGTCACATATATTCTCATATTTCTCTAGACATTATTGAGAAAAGAAAGTTGTAGGGGGCTTATTGGTCAGAGAAAATGAAAAGAGGTGATTTTCTCTCTATAATTAAAGCTGAAAGGAAGAATGGACAAAAGGTGCTGGCAATGGCTTCCTTCTCATCAAGGTATAGAGCAGAGCCTTTAGGAGTCCAGGTATGGGGTTGGGTGGACCTGGGCTCTGCCTCTTACTACCTGTGGCAGGCAAATTACCTAGCAGCCCTGATCCTCCCTTTTCTCACTTGCAAAGGGAAAATAGTACTTAACTTATAAAGCAGTGTGAGAATTAAACTAAATGACAGGCCACACAGGATGGCTCACGTTTGTAATCCTAGCACTCTGGGAGGCCGAGGAGGGAGGATGACTCTAGGTCAGGAGTTTGAGACCAGCCTGAGCAAGTCTGAGACCCCATCTCTACTAAAAATAGAAAGAAATTAGCTGCACAACTAAAAATATATAGAAAAAATTAGCTGGGCATGGTGGCGCATGCCTGTAGTCCCAGCTATTCAGGAGGCTGAGGCAGTAGGATTGCTTAAGCCCAGGAGTCTGAGATTGCTGTGAGCTAGGCTGACACCAGGGGCAACAGAGTGAGACTCTGTCTCGAAAACACACACCCACAAAACCTACATGACATAATATATGTGGAGCATTTAACACAGTAGTAGGTATTGTCTTGTGATAAAAGGTGTACGTTCCCAATATCAAGTGTTCAGACCCTTCCCTGAGGAGGAATTAGTCTCTACTTAGGATATTTGTGATCGTAAATTTATCTTGTCAGAAAAGCAACTGGATATTAATATGAATAAGATGGAAAAGCCTCCCTGACGTTCAGTATTGGTTAGCTAATTGCACAATTTTAGGATTATAAAAGTATTTAGAGTTTATAAAATTCAATGCCTTCAAAACTCATGGATTAAAAAAAAGAGTGCCCCTTTACCTCTTAAGGCCATGTATATAATTATAAAAATTATATAATTTTTACTTATGTATTATTTGCTTCTATTTATCCCCTATCCTTTGATCAGGACTATATGTCTTAACTGTTGTGTACTAACAATGTGTCTGGTGCTTAGTAGGTAATCATTACCAAAATTCTTGCTGAATGAAATAGAATAAGTGAGTGAATGGGTATAGAGATGACTACCATCCTTTAAGGCCAGCTCTGGACATGTTTCTTGTTAATAGAAACTAAACTACTTGCTTCCATAACTCAGTGGCTAATTAAAACCACCAGTTTTTCTCCTGTCTCCCCTGATACCAGAAGAAATATTTATTTACTTATTTATACTGGCATAACCCTTCTCTCATTGCCTGATAACCTACCAACCTGCTGAGAAGGGCTAGTAATTATCAAATATCAATCATTCTTTCAGTGCAATGATGGTTTTCAAAATGTGTTTTTAGATTTTGAGGATGCTCAGAGGCCAAATTGGGCCAGCATCTAACTCTGGGGAGATAGAGGGAAGGGGGCTGAGGAGAAGTCTAGCCTGTGATTGCATCGTCTCATCTTCCCTTAGAGAACAGTTCTACTTTTACCTGTTTTATATATTGTGAGGCTCCATGCAAGATTTTGCTTGAGATATAGGATATACCACTGAAAGTGTCTGAAGCCTGCATCCATGATTACACAGAGTATCAAATAGAAGAATTTGTCCCCAAAAGTCCATGAAAGAAGACAAGTTTAAGTTCTTCTAACGCCCAGGTTAACTTTTGAGTTATCAAATTAAAATCTATTCAAATATAGTGTTGAGAGATAATTCTGGCATTTCTGGATGTCTTCCAAGAAAAGAGCATTGACAACTTTGTTGGAGAATGTTTGCAAAGTTTGCTCTAGGGCAGGGAGCAGATTTGCTTACACTCCAGGTTAATAAACCTAGTTTCCCTCCTTTGCTGGAGATAGTCCAGGGTGATAAAGATAATATCATCCCACTGAGTCAGAAGGCAGATTTGTTTCCTGATCAGGATAATAAGACAATGTCTCTTGCTATAGGGGTGGAGGAGGAAGTTTACCAGCATCTCCTTTAAAAGATTGGATTAGCTGTGACACAAATCCACTGTGTATGCAGCATCTTCCTGGGCCTACCTCTGTGTCTGTTCCATGGTACTTGGGGGGTGAGGGGACCAAATGTGAACACGAAGCTCATGCCATTGGCTGTGCCATGTGCAATAAACTGGAAAGACTCATTTGGGCTCATTTTCTCCTTACTGACTGAATCCATGGAAGTTTGGCAGACTGACCTAGCAGCTGCTGTGTGACTGCTGTTCAGGATTTGTTTGGCTGCTCAACAGGTAGGACCTTCACCTCTAAAGAATGTTCACTACAAATTCCTTACCTGAATGATAAATTCCCACTCTCATCTATGTTTGGATCTATGCTCTCCCTTTTGTAGGCAAGCCCGTAGTCATGTGATAGATTTTAGTAAGAGTATTCATAATGACATTTAAGTTAATGTCTGTGAGTACTTGGAACATCATAAATATTTTAGGTATGAAATTATTAGTGTTGTTAGAATAATACTTCCCTTCTATTATCTTAAGAAGCATTTTCCCTCTATCTGTCTTCCAAAGGAATTATTTCAAATATGAGATCCTGGTCAACTTCTGGAAACAATGTTCCTCAAGTTTTATTGCATATAAGAAACACCTGGGTAGCTTGTTACAAAAGCAGATTACTGGGTTCTGCCCCCAGGGAATCTCATTCAGTGAGCCTGGACAGCTGGCTAAGTCAGTTTAGGAAAGAAACTCCAGGTGATTCCGATTTTGCTGGAGAAAATCTTAAAATGTCGTACTTTAAGAATCACAATTTTAAAAGACCAGTAGTGTCCTCTTTAAGTAAAAGTAAGAAGTGAGTGAAATGTATAGAATAATCCTGTACCTTCCTTCAAAACTTGCAGGTTTAATTGGGAAGGCAGATGGGGATACACAGCGTGTCCACATTCTCACACATTAACTCAATGTTTCAGTTCTAAAATACTGAAACCAATCTAGAGCTTCCTTGTTATGAATTTCATTATTTTTTTTCCCCATAGTAATAGTAAGTATTGCTTACACAACTAGTCCAGAAGTTATTCACCTCAGGGCCAGTATGTTTTGGATATATTTTTCAGTATAATGTCTTGGATAGTAAATCATCTCTTAATACATACCTTGGTCTAGAATGCAGGATTGCAGTGCTAATTTGAAGCTAACTTAAGCCCTGTTCACTGGACAAAAGACAAAACACTCCTGTAAAGCTCTGCATAGTGTTTTGTCTTGTAAATCTTTACTTAAATGCTCTCAGTTAGCTTTTACATTTAGGCAGCCTTTAGGATTTTTGATATGGATGAGTATTCATTTATTTTAGGATGGATTTGTAGTGCATGATTAGTTTTAACATCTATTTTGTTAACCCTGAAAACTAGTTAGTTATATGTTATGGGCTAAATTACATCTCCCTCAAATCCATATATTGAAGTGCTAATCCCTAATATCTCAGAATGTGACTATATTGGAGATATCTCTTTTTTTTTTTATTATTATTCCAAGGTATTGTGAGGGTACAAACATTCTAGTTACGCTTTATGTCTTTGCCTCACTCAAATGCAGGTTAAAGGCGTGCCCTTCCCTCCCTTTAGTGCTCCCCGTGTCCTTTAGTTGTAGATTTGCCCCCCATCCCCCTAATCCCTGGAGAGTATTTCTGCCATGTGATCACCCTAGTATTGATCAGTTAGTACCAATTTGATGGTGAGTACAAATGGATCCCGTTCTTGGAGATATCTCTTTAAAGAGATAATTAAGTTAAAATAAGATCACTTAGGGTGGGCTGTAATCCAATATGACTTATGTCCTTATAAGAAGAGAAAATTCGGACAGAGATGCATGGAAGGAAGATCATGTGAAGACATAAGAAAAAGACATCTATTTGTAGCCAATGAGAGAGACCTCAGAAAAAACCAACCCTGCTGACACCTTGGTTTTGGACTTCCAGCCTCCAGAACTGTGAGAAAATAAATTTCTGTTTTTAAGTTACTTAGTCTGTGGTATTTTATCATGGCAGCACTGAAGACCAATTTCAGAATAGAATGAGAAAAGAGCTTCCTTTTCTATTTCTTTCTGGTTTGAAAGCAGATGAGATGTTTAGAGCTATGGCAGCCCTGAACAATGAAGGTGACAAGAATAAAGACAAAAGCCAGCATGCTAAGGACACAGAGAAGAAAATCTAGAACCTTGCTCACATTTCAGAGGAGCTGGACTAGGGACTGCCTCTCTCTAAATTTCTACTGGGTAAACATTAAATGTCCCTATGGTTTAGCCACTTTTAATTGCCTATTCTGTTAGGTGCTGCTGAAAGCAGATACACGTCTAATACAGATACACGTCTGTGTTACTCAACTCTCTAGCCTTAGTATTGAGAACAGTGCCTGACCTGTAGTAGTAAGTGGTCAAAGAATATTTTTTGAATAAAGAGTGAATGGATTTTAGATCAGATCCTAAGCATGTTCCCTCCATCACTGTGACAAAATAAATTCCTGTTGTTTAAGCCACTCAGTCTGTGGTACTTTGTTGCGACAGCCCTAAAAAAACTGATACATTGTGTTTTTCTTTGAGGGTTTCTTAGGACAGGTCCTGCCTACATTAGAATAACTTTGCTTATGTCCTTTCTGCCAGTATTATAGTGTGTCTTTATGGGTCATACCTTAGACACTATCAACATATGTTAAGATTATTGTTTTACCCTAGTCAATAAACCTTTTTGGATAGTACCTAAGATTCTTCAGCCTTAGGCAAAAAAATTACTAGATTATCTCAGTGGGTATTTTGCTTTAATGAAGGGATCTATGGGGGGATGAACATGCTTGAAGCTCTGACTCAGGTGGGGCAAAGGCAATACATGTAACCTAAACATTTGTACCCCCATAATATGCTGAAATAAAAAAAATGAAGGGATCTAGGTAGTAAGTAGATTTGATTTATTCATTCAATAAGTATTTTCTGGCTGCCTACCATGTCCAGGAATTGTTCTATGGCTTAGGCATTGGGGAGATACCAATTTGAACTAAAAATTCAGGGTCTTATGAAGCTTATGTTTAGTATGTGTATGTTTATGTGTGTGTGTGGGGGGGGAGAAAATATACACTTAAATACATGAATAAATATATAATATGTCAAGTGGCAATGAGACAAGGTAAGGTGAAAAGAAGGCTGAGGTTGTGAAGGGTGGGGTTCCGTTGGAATTACTGTAACACCTAAATGACTCTTACCCAGACAAAGATGCAAAAAGACAGGAATTTCACAGATGATTAGAAATAGTGAGAATGAAAAAGTTCACTTTTGTGTTACCTGAGGTTATTTTAAAGGGAGAGTAGAAGTAATGACATTAGGGAAAAGGCCCCCACTAAAATGTGAATTTCATGAGGCCACAGTTTTCCTTTGTTTCGTTCCTTCCTATATCTCCAGTGACTAGAGAGGTACCTGACACATAATATTTAAGAGATGCTCAATAAATAATTGCTAATGAATGACCGAATGATTAGGAAATATATGTCTAGACTTTGTAAATTTGGCTAAATTAATTAACCTGAGTCTCAGTTTCTTCGTCCATAAAATGAGAAGTTCAGACTGGGTGCACTTTAGGACTCCATTTAGCTCTGAAAAAGAGGTTGTTACTGTACTTCCTGTCTCACTTTATCTGCTTTACTTGATATATTTATGTTGAGGCAGGAATGACCAGAAAAATTATAGTGAATATTGCTTGTCTTGCCAGCATCTATTATCTTTTTTCCTTTATTTAAGGGCACTTAAATTTTCATCTGGGTCTAAACTCATACTGATGTGCTTTGAAAGCAGTTGATTCAGAAATGGACTGTGATTGACTTAAGCCAACCCTAGTAAGCCCATCTCCCTTGACGCAGTGATTGGTTGAGGCCTGGGTTGCCTAATCCGACTGTTTAGGTTAGCGTTTCTTTGGCCACAGTGATTGGTCAGAAATGGATTCCTGTTCCCAGTCAGGCCAGAGAAGCACAAGAAGAGGTTTGCTATGGATTTCCGGGAAAGGTGTTTCTTGGCTCTTCTGAGAGTACACTGGAAGACTTGTTCTCTCTTGTCTGCATAGTTTTATATGTGGCTGTAAGCTTAGAACCATTGCAACCATTGTGCTATCATGAAGGCTATAAATCTTGGAACAAGTTCACACTGTAGAAGGGAAAGCTGAGAAGGGAAAAAATTAAATCTTTGATAGAATCATTGAATTCATGCATCAAACCAACCCTAAAGCATACCCTGCCTTTTGACTTTCATACACCAATAAACTCCTTAATTGTTTACTCAAGATTGTGTTTGATTTTTGCAGTTCCATTTTGAGGGAATAAGTTTAAATTCTTGAATATTTAGAGCAGAATGAACTGATGATCATCTATGTGATTAGAATGAGCCATACATGGGGGTGGTGAGGCAGCACTTTCAGCTCGGGATTATTTTTGGCTCTTTGTTCCTCAGAACACTTCTTTCCTGCTTACCTCTCTCAACCCCACCAGGATGGTGTAGCTCAACCTATTTAGGACTGATGATGGAAATTTAGGATTTTTTTTTTTTTTCAGAATAAGAACAGTCCGAAGGCCCACAGGAGTATTAGGGAAAATAATACGTGAAGAGTCGTACTTAATCACCAGAATGTCTTCATCATCCCAAGAAGAAACCACGTACCCGTTAGCAATCACTCCCCATTGTGCCATCCCAGGCCTTAGCAACCACTAATCTACTCTCTGTCACTATGGATTTGCATATTATCTATTATATACTTTGTCTCTTTTAAGTTAATAATTTATGAACCTTTTAAAATCTTCCCTCTTTGTCTAAATAGTCCTTTTGGTTTACTTTAAATGACTGTCTACTAAGCTGGAATTCTTCCAATTTAGATAGGTTCAGTGAATAGCCATGCATTTGATGTCATAAATCCTTACGGTGAAAGACACATAAAGCTTCATGTTTAGATTTTTCTCCTTTATTTTGTTTTTTCCTTTGATATAAATCCAGTTCAAGAATACAGAATACTAAAGAAGGAAAAGGAATATGAGAAGTACGAGGAGGAGGAGGATGAAAAGGAAGAGGAGGAGGAAGCTGACAGTATAGCAGTATAGAAGAAGGAAAGTTTTATTGATGACATCAAAGAAGAAGTTGCCATTGATGGATTGTAAAAAAAAAAAAAAAATCAGCTCCCTCCTGTACAAACAAAAAGGGATGAAATAACAGAACCAGATCTTACATGATGAAAAACATTTTTAAAGTTTCACAGACTAAGACAAGGGCCCCCAAGGCATATTTCAAAGAAACCCTCTGTGTTAAACCCTAATTCCTTTCAATAAAGCATCTGATTTTGGGTGTAGATTTTAAATGCTTTATTAGCCATGAAGAAAGAAGATACAGCAATTTCATCATTTTGTGAAAAGCATGAACATCCTTTTACTTTATAAAGTTTAAGAGATCAGAAACATCTTTTTACATAAGAAAAAAGAATCTGATTGAAAGTGATATTATGAGTTTTTATTTTATAAAGGTAATTTACCATTAACTAGAAACAGATGACATAAAACTGAGTGTACTAGAACAGCATGTAACAAAAGGAAGTCTACTCCCTGTCTTTCCTAACTTCTATGCTTAAGAAACTTTGTTTTGTATTATTTCTTCAAGGAGGATGAACTGAAATTCTATACATTAAATTTTTATTTTTTTGAGTCAGGGTCTTGTTTTGTTACCCCTGCTAGAGTGCATAGCTCACGGCAATCTCAACTCCTAGACTCAAGCAATTCTCCTGTCCTCAGCCTCCTGTGTAGCTGGGACTACAGGCACGTGCCACCATGCCCAGCTAATTTTTTTCTATTTGTCGTAGAGATGGAGTCTTGCTCTTGCTCAGGCTGGTCTCAAATCCCAACCTCAAGTGATCCTCCTGTCTCGACCTCCCGGGGTGCTAGGATTATAGGCGTGAATCACTGTGCACATTCCATATATTAAATTTTCACTCAAAAATAGCATTCCTATCACAAATGGTGGATGACAAATGCAGCTTCCAACAGTTTTGATATCACCAAAACAATAGAGTGAATGTTAAAAACAAACAAATAAAAAAAGAGAACTTATTTTCCATACCTCTTGGCTTGACTACTAGGAAGGATTTCAATTAAAAGCCACAGTGTAGCATTGCTATATCTTCTTTCTTCATAGCATCAGAGTAAAGGATGTCTATTTACAAATTTATATGGGAAAGAGTAATGTCAGAAAGGTAGAAGAAACAATTATAGGGCCGGGCGCGGTGGCTCATGCCTGTAATCCTCGCACTCTGGGAGGCCGAGGCGGGTGGATCGTTTGAGCTCAGGAGTTCGAGACCAGCCTGAGCAAGAGTGAGACCCCGTCTCTACCAGAAATAGAAAGAAATTAATTGGACATCTAAAAATATATAGAAAAAATTAGCTGGGCATGGTGGTGCATGCCTGTAGTCCCAGCTACTTGGGAGGCTGAGGCAGAAGGATTGCTTGAGCCCAGGAGTGTGAAGTTGCTGTGAGCTAGGCTGACGCCATGGCACTCTAGCCTGGGCAACAGAGTGAGACCCTGTCTCAAAAAAAAAAAAAAAAAGAAAGAAAAAGAAAAGAAACAATTATAGAGAGTTTACAGAAGATGATGGAAAGGTGTTTACGGTGGATTAAAAATGGTGGCAAATTATTTGGCACTTTTCCTAGACAGATGCAGTCTAATTTCCCTTCCATTGAATTTGGGCTAGTCTTAGTGATTTCCTTGACCAATAAAGTTCAGTGCCAATGACACTGGCTTCCAAGGCTGAATCAGAAAAAGCCTCCCATTTCATCCTTGGTCTCTTAAAATGTTTGCTTCCAGGCTCTGCAGACTCTCCCTCTTGAGAAACATAATCACCGCCTCTTGGAGTCCAGTGGTTATACAGTAAGAAGACCCAGCCATATGGAGAGACAGTGTGTAGGTGCTTGAGTTAACAGCCCCAGCTGAAAGCCAGCTCTAACTGCTAGGTATCTCTGACATCCAGTCCAGCCGAGCCTTCAAATAATTGTGGTTGCAGACAATATCTGACTGCAACTGTATGAGAGACTCTAAGGAGAACTGCCCAATTGAGCCCTTCCTGAATTAGTAACACCTCACATTGTAAGCAAAATAAAATGGTTAAGCTGCTAACTTTTGGGGATAATTCGTTATGCCACAGAGATAACCTGAAGAGTCCCAGTTTTGTCAGATTGCTCTAGCAACTTCTGTCACACCAGGCTTTGTATGATGGAGTTGTTGGATTTGCAAGGACAGGGGAACCTGGTCTGCAAACTTGCAATAAACAAGTCATGCCATTATGAGGTAGCCCTATAATGCCAAAGTGAATTTTTAATGATTTTGCTGCTTAGTGAAGAATCTCCTGAAACCTCTCTCTTATGTCTTCATTACATCTAATAAAAAAAAAATTCTGCATAGTAATGGCCTTTATCTTCACCTTGCCCTTGATCTGAATGACGTTAGACTGGAGGAGTCAGTACTCCACCTGCTCAAACTTTGCTACTAGACCTCTTGCCCTTTCCCTCTTTCTGGGAAAAGTTGCCTTTGATGACAGCATTCCCCGTGCCTGCCAGGATTTCAGCAGCCCCAGGTTCCAGGGCAGACTGTTCTGAGCATGACCTGTTGGCATCAAAACTTGTATGTGACTAAATTCTGATCTGCTCAAAACATTTTCTTACTTTAGCAACAACAGTTGTTGTTGTTGGGCTTCTTCTTCTTTTTTTAAATTTTAATTTAGTGTTTGGGGTATTTATCTACCATTAGTCAAAATGTTAGAAATGTGTTTCTGGTATATCAATCAACTCCTGCCCCCTCTCTGGAATACTCTATATCAAATCTGAAGCATATTTCAGGTCTTATTTCTAATAACTTTGCACTGGCCTAGGATAGGAGGCAAAATTTACCACCTATCTGATTGAAATATCCAGTTGTAAAAATGCCTCTTTCATTGTTTCACCATTATGTCATTGAGTTTTATTAAGCATTTCAAAGTACACACATATCACTTCCCCATGATTTGTAAGAACTATTTCTTTTTTTTTTCTTTCTTTCTTTTTTTTAGACAGTATAGCTCTGTTGCCCGGGCTAGAGTGCCATGATGTCAGTCTAGCTCACAACAACCTCTAACTCCTGGGCTCAAGCGATCGTCCTGCCTCAGCTTCCTGAGTAGCTGGGACTACAGGCGTGCACCACCACGCCTGGCTAATGTTTTTCTATTTTTATTAGAGATGGGGGTCTCACTCTTGCTCAGGCTGGTCTCGAACTCCTGAGCTCAAATGATCCTCCCACCTCAGCCTCCCAGACTGCTAGGTTTACAGGTGTGAGTCACTGCACCCAGCCCGTAAGAGCTATTAACCAGAAAAGTACCACACTTGTATGATATTTTTGGATGATAGGTATGTTTGGTCCCTGGGGGTGGTGATGGAAGGCAGTTGGGTGTTATTACTTTCTGAATATCTGTTCATTTAAAGCAGAAGCTGCAAGCTCAAAAGCCAATGGAGTGGGATTGGGTTGCGGGTGGGAGTTATGGTGTGGGAACAATATGATCAGGTATTATATGAGGGAAGATAGTAAGCTTTGTTTCATAGCAGCATCGCTGCATTCCAAACAAATCTTTTTTGACACCTCTGTTCTTTTTATTTTATTACACTTATTTTTTCCTTATAGATGTCATAATTTGTAGAGTGGTTTGTTTTATAATGGTGTTTTGAAATGAATGCCTACAACAGAGACATACTTTGCATATTAAACTTGTAGGAATAATTTTTATTTCCACAAAGAAATATACTCTTGTCTCATTTTTCACAAAATCTGTGGGGAAGTCTACCTTTTATTTTTCCATTTTTGATATAGATATAAATGCAAGCAAATATTTCTGTATTCTAAGAAAATCAGCATGCAAATATAATGGTGAGTGGCGATTCACACAGTTTGCATGTGAGAGAGAAAACAGAAAACTTTGTGGGTACTAGGTTACACTGGAAAGTGCAGGCAGCATGTAAAGAAGACATTGCCACTCAGCTCTACCTATATGTTGTGTGGGAATGTCATAATATCGGCCAACATTTGACAGATCATCTAATTTCCCACGAAAAGTTGGATTTTAGATAAAAATTTTCTGATTTCCAAATACTGGCAACCGTATTGACTGTAGTCAATTTATAAGCAAATGCGTGGATCAAACAAAGCGTGCTGTGGCGATAATTGTCTTGAGGGCTGCCGCTGGGGCTCTGGACTTTAGAGGATGTATCCGTGTTTGAATCTGGAGAGCTGTGAAATATAACAAGATTACAGTTTTTGGCTTTTTATATGATTATGATATATATCATTATTAATAGCAAACATTGAGCAGATGTAACCATGGTATTTTCTAGGGAGAGAGAATGGGGCTCAAACAAAGGAGTAACATCCCAAGAAGGACTTGTGTAGGAAAAATCCAGTGCGGCATATACAAATGGCAATAAATGGAATGAGGATTATCTGGACCCCAGTCTGGAAGACAGCAGAGACTCTTCTCTCAGGAACATCTGCCAAGGGCTATTTCACCTGTTTTGTATTGATGAGAAACTAAAAATTGATATCAAATCTGTTGAAATCTACTTCCTCCAGATAATTATGTACATATGGCACGTATATTGTGGTCAGGAGAACTGGGCTTGTACCAGCTGAGATGTTGGTCAAAAACTGGATTCAAGCAGGAGCTGGAGTTGGGAGTGGATCAGTAAGAGACCTTCTAATGAAGTGGCCTCCTGTGGCCTTCCCTGAGTTGAGTCCAGGACAGTGTGTCAAATCATTTCTTTTCCTCAAGCATAGCTAAGTGGCGGAATTCTGCCTGCCGAACTGTGACATCCTATTTTTGCCACACCATGATTAGCAGGAATTGCCAAAGCTTTTAAAAGGTAGGCTGGAATTGGGCATAATCTTCAAGGAGGGAGCTACCTTTCTGCCTTCAGCGGTTGGTGGAATAAAAGGCTTCTTCCAAAACAGTGGGTTGTAGAAGTCTATGTAATCTTGCACTAGTATCAGAAAGCCCAGGTGTTCTATAGATTGATCCCTGAATCTCTCTGGAGAGCTCATAGAGATAGGAGATTCTGTTGTCACAAGGGTGGCTTTTGAGTGCCTCACCTAGGCACCCAATGGTGAAGCTCTTGAAGCTTCACTAAAATCTAGTCCATTTTGTCTTGAAGAACTTTGGAATCTTGATAACATTTCCCCACCCATGCCTATCCCCCACTTCTATTTTTGAATAAACTCTCAACTCAGATGGAGCCAGGTCTGATTCAGTCTGATTTGGGAGGAAGGGCTGGAGTTTGGAATGGGGATGCTTTGGATAGGGAACTAGAATAAAACTTCTCAGTAGCCACAAGAGTCAACAAGTGTGTGTACCATCAAAACCCACAAAGGAATACAAAGATTAAAAAATGCAAGAAGATGAATCAGAAAGATTGGTAAATTTGTGGCTGCAGAGGCAAGGAATGAAGTTAGAGTGTAAGGATTAGAGAGAAGGAGAAACAAAACAATCCCAGATCAAATTGGAGTGGGATTTCTGATGAGATCTCGCTTCCTGGCTTTCAGACAGCCACCTTCTTGCTGTGTCCTCACATGGTAAAGAGAGAACATGATTACTCTCTAGAGCTTTCTTCCTCTTATTAATAGGGCACTGGTTCCATCATGAGGTGCCTGCCATAACCTCATCTAAACCTAATTGCCTTCCAAATGCTCCAACTCCAAATACCATTGCATTGAAGGTTAGGGCTTCATTGTATGAATTTTGGGGGGACATAATTCAGTCTATAGCAGATATTAAAATGAATGAAATTAATATAAGTCCTCATTCTATTGTGTTGATTTAGTGATATGTAACTAACTGTTGTGTTATCTTTAACAGTTCGCAAGATCCCCTTCCATTATTATAAATTGCTATATGGATTAAAAGGATTGAATCTGAACGGAATTCAAAGTTTTGGTATTCAGAGTCAATAACATCAGGTAAACACCCTCCTCATAGATGTTTCTCTTCACTGTACTTATTTCTGTCTTGGAATGTTATCAGCTACATCATCCCTCAGGAATGTTTTTTGTGTTCTTCTTGTTGTACCTCTACTAAGCATGACCTTAAAGTGGGCATAGTCTACTATGATATTTCTGCCCTGGCTGCCCCATCTCCAAAACAAACAAGCCCCTTTTTATTTTTTCAGGTTAAAATAAAAATATATATTTATGTATCTCCCAGAGAATACAAAGGAGTCATATTTTCTTTTCATTTTTTTTTTTTTTGAGACAGAGTCTCACTGTGTTGCCCAGGCTAGAGTGCCATGACGTCAGCCTAGCTCACAGCAACCTCAAACTCTTGGGCTCAAGCGATCCTCCTGTCTCAGCCTCCCGAGAAGCTGGGACTACAGGCATGCGCCACCATGCTCGGCTAATTTTTTTTTCTATATATTTTTAGCTGTCCAATTAATTTCTTTCTAATTTTAGTAGAGACGGGGTCTCGCTCTTGCTCAGGCTGGTTTTTGAACTCCTGAGCTCAAACAATCCGCCCGCCTCGGCCTCCCAGAGAGCTAGGATTACAGGCGTGAGCCACCGCGCCCGGCCCATATTTTCAATAGATAATTTTCTTAACCCATTTTTTGACTCCCCATAATGCTTTCTTTAATTTTTAAAAAAAATTTTTTCCTTTCAATTCCTTTATACCCATCCCATAACGTCTTGAGTGTTGGTGGTCCTGGACCACTGACTTTGTTCTGGGCCTTTGATCTTTACCTTTATTTCTAACAGTGATGACTTGGCTTTTAGAAAGGATTAGGCAGAACTTTTCCTGCCTGATTACTCCTCTTTTCAGCATCAAAGCCTAAAGATGCAATCAAAGCAGAAAACAGCAGGCTTTATTTCTTAGAGAGAACATTTGCACTTCTGAAGATAGCAGACTGGAACATATCAAGTTCCTAGTTCCTATGCTCAGCTCAGGAACATTCCTCCTGGATTTACTTACATATACATTCAATAAAATCATTAAAATAATAATAGGGTAAACCAAACATCCCATAATAGAACTGACTTAAAGAGGATAAATATAACATTTATAATATATGGTCCTGCTGGATGGTATTTAAAAAAATGTTTTAAAACATAAAAAAAAGTATCAGTGATTGTTATGGACTGAATTATATTCTCCTAAAATTCATGTGTTCAATCTCTAACCTCCAGTGCAAATACATTTGGAGATAGGGCCTTTAAAGAGATCATTAAGATTAAATAAGATCATAAGGGTGGGACCCTAATCCAATAGTAGTGGTATTTTTATAAGAAGAGGAAGAGATACCAGGGTTGTGTACACAGAGAAAAGATGGTGTGAAGACACAGGGAGAAGGTGACCATCTGTAAGCCAAGGAGAGAGGTCTCAGAGGAAACCAAACCTGCTGGCTTATTGATCTTGAACTTCCAACCTCTAGAACTGTGAGAAAATAAATTTCTGGTTTATTTTTTTTAAGACAGAGTCTTGCTCTGTTACCCAGGCTAGAGTGCCGTGGCATCAGCCTAGCTCACAGCAACCTCCAACTTCTGGGCTCAAGCGATCCTCCTGTTTCAGCCTCCCAAGTAGCTGGGACTAGAGGCGCACCATGATGCCCAGCTAATTTTTCTATTTTTAGGGGAGATGGGATCTTGCTCTTGCTCTTGCTCAGGCTGGTCTTAAATTTGTGACCTGAAGTGATCCTCCTTCCTCAGCCTTCCAGAATGCTAGGATTACAGGCGTGGGCCACCATGCCCAGCTTAAATTTCTGTTTTTCAAGCCACTCAGTCTGTGGTATTTTGCTATGGAAGTTCTAGTCTACTAATACACTGATTAGGTATTCTTTTTGCTCTGAGTTCAAGGAAATTCACAAGCAACTGTAAAGTTCATAGTAACCATGTTGATTCAAACAGTTTCCATATTTTTAATTTTTCTTTTGTGACTCAGATTTTTTTCTAGTTCAATTTTATTAGCTTGTTATTTACTTTTATTTTATTTTTTTACTGCCTCAAAGTCTCTGTAGGAAAGAGGCAGGGTACAAGGAAATAAATAACAATTCAAATGAATTCTTTGTAGTTACAGGTTCTTCTTCTATTTTACGACAACAATGTCTCAGTCTCATCTGCTGGTCCGTTTCATTTCCTAGATCCTTTAATGTTCGAGTGCTGCAGGGCTCAACCCTCACACCTGAACTCCCTACATGACCTTAGCCAGGCTCATGGCTTTAAATACCAGGTATCTATCTATCTATCTATCTATCTATCTATCTATCTATCTATCTATTATCTATCTCTAGCCCAAACCTTTCCCCTGAACTGCTCACACCAATATCCAACTGTCTATTCAATATCTTTATTTTGATATCTAATAGGCATCTCATATTTAACAGATCCAAACTCCAAATTCTTCCCTCCCCTTCCTACTCTCCTACAGTCTTGGTAAATGTTATCTTGATCTTCCCCAGTTCTATTCTTCCAGCTGCTTGGGCCCCAAACCTTGGAAGTCATCCTTGACTTTCCTTTCTCTTATTTTCAATTTCCAATCTGTCAGTAAGCTCTGTTGGCTCTTTTATAAAAATATATTTAAAAGCTGATCATTTGTAATAGCTTCCCCACCACAAAGGTGGAAGCCACCATCGCCTCTCCCTTGGATTATTGCCCACTAATGATTTTTTTACTTTTGCATTTCTCGCTTGTAGTCTATTTGCCACAGCAGCCAGGGTATGCTATTAAAATATGTCATTCAGGTTACTTCTCTGCTCGAGACCCTCCAGGAGTTTTCCGTTTGCCTTAGATTAAAAGGTAATCCTTGTACTGATCAATAAGGCACAATAAAATCTAGCTTTGTTTACCTCTCTGACCTGAAGCATTTCCCATTGGCTCACTTGGTTCCAGCCACACTGGCCTGTGCTTGCTGTTTTTTCTGCCTAGAAGAGAACATCCTCTTCTCCAGGATATCTTCAAGGCTTATTCTCATTTACAAGTCTCTTTATCATTTTATTAATCAATACAACTTTACTAGAGAGGTTTACCCTGAGGTGTGCTGGCAAATGTTTAACAACTGGCTTTCTGGAAAAAAAAAATGTATGCTTGTATATACATTGTAACGTAATCTTAAATTTAATCTACATTGTTGACATTTTATTTATCATTTTCTTAAGTTTAGAGTGATCACCAATAAACAATAAACTAAGCCGTGATTTTTTACATTAGCTGAATTTTCTGGTGTAAATATTCCCATCATGGTCACTTTTAAGTTACTAAAAGGATGTTGCTCCAGAAATACTTCTTTTTTAAATTTAATTTTTTTAAAATATGAGAAATTTAAAAAATGTACAAAAGCAGACAGAATATGATAATGAACCCCAGAAAGCCATCATCCAACTTCGATAATTATCAGCTCCTGCCCAATTTGTTTTCATCTATGCTCCCTTCCCCAATTAGATTATTTTGAAGCAAATCTAAATCATCATTTATCTCTAAAGAATAAAGAAAAAGACACATTCTTCTTGGAAATTTGTCATTGTCCATTTTTGGCCTAGTGTTTGTCGGTTAATTACTTAATGTTTCTGAAACAAAGTTTTTTCATCTGAAAAATGGATATACCAGTTTTTCACAGATTTGTTTGAGTATTAAATAAGACAACGTATTCAAAACACTTTGTATAATTGCAAAGCACTATATAAAGTATGGGTTTTCAACTCATGTCATTACCCACATTGTGCTATTGACACAATTAAAGACTCTACATCAAACGCGAGTTTGGTTGAGTACCTGCAAGCATGACTTGCTTTTTCTCAACAATGTGGTTTTCCAAATAACATCAAGCCTCATAAATATAAATATGCCTGAGTCTTTTTTTTTTTTTTTGAGACAGAGTCTTGCTCTTGCGTCCTAACTAGAGTGCAGTGGCATCATCATAGCTCATGCAACCTCAAACTCCTGGACTCTGGAGGAGGTGGGAATACAGGTACAAACCACCATGCCCCGCTAAGTTTTCTATTTGTAGAAGAGATGGGGGTCTCCCTTTTGCTCAGGCTGGCCTTGAACTCCTGAGCTCAAGCAATCTTTTCTCTTCAGTTTCCCAAAGTGCTAGGGATTACAGGTGTGAGCCACTGCACCCACCTGGCCAACGCCTGAGTTCTTAAAGAGAGTCTGCAGTCACAAGGAACATATGAGGTCTTGCAAGACTGTAATATCTTAAGAGAAAACAAAGTATTATTTTATATTGTAGTAAAAAGGAACATCATATATATTTACAAGAATCTATCACAACTTGAAGAATATGAACATTTCTAGATTTCTAGATGTATGTGGCAATGTGAAAGGGTGAGAGATGGAACAAGGTGAGGTGACAAGATTCCTGTGGCACATCTTAGTGCAGCCTCCATTGTACTGTACCACAAATGTAAAACATTCTTTTGAATAATAATAATAAATAAAAATAAATAATAATGTAACAGTGATAGCAACATACATTTACATAGTTCTTTATATGTGTCAGACACTATTCTTGATGTTTAACAAAGATTAACTCATTTAATCCTCACAACAGCCCTAAGAGGTAGGCACAATTTTTATGTACACCTGGGAGACGGGGGAACAGAGGCACAGAGAGGTTAAGAAATTTGCCAATATTACACAACTAGTAGAGGGAGATCCATGATTTAAACTCAGGTGTTCAACTTCAGAGTTTGTGCTTCTGCCACCATGCTGTCTCTCCTATCAAAAGAAAAAGGAATCAGTACAGCAATGTTTGCTGAACATCTAGTTATGCAAGTGTTCCCTTTACAAGTCTTATTTGTGAAAAAATATCCATGAAATCAAATGGTTTGGTCAGCTGGTCATACTTTCTCCTAAGACATACCTGAACATAAATCCATATTTGCTAAAATAAGAAATACACTTACCTGCATTCCATTCCAGTTGATCTCATGTCCTATGATCTTGGACACATTGGACTGTGGAGTAGACTGTAGCAAAATTGAAATAAATAATTAAGATATCCAGATTTGAACTTATGGCAAATATTTTGCAGAGTTAGGCCTATGGACACTCTGGCGTGTTCCTCTGTTCTTAGAGACATGTAGATGAAAACTTTGAAATAAACTGCTCAGGTAACAAGGCTTAGAGAACAAGAAACAAAACCTAAGGATATATATTTGTAAATGGAGAGTATTAGTGATGGATTTTTCCAGAAGTTATTATTTCCTGACACTAGGTGTATGCCCTGAGTAAGATACAATTCTTGTTCTTAAATATCACAGCCCACCAGGCAGGACAGACCTGCAGATATTCTAAAGCAATGGGATATGGAAGTTGAAAGAGATTTTCTTAAGGTGATAAGTAAGAGTAAGAGAGTTCATGTTCTGCATAGGAGAATCAAAGAAGGCTTATGCATGAGTTTTAGAAAAGGAGAGAGAGAGAGAAAGAGAGAGAGAGAGAGAGGGAGAAAGAGAGAGAGAGAAAGAGAGAGAGAGAACTCCGAAGCCTGTGGAGAAAAGGAAGAGAACGGCCTAACAGTACCAGACCCTTTTCAACCCTCAGAAATGGTTACTAGCCAATTGTATAGAGGAAGAAAATCAGGAAGCTAAGAGATCTACACTAGTTTGTGCAGAACCTGCATTTATACTTAGATCTTTTTGTCACCGCCATAGCTCAAGCTCCCTTGACTACATACACCTGAACACTTTTATACACAAGAGTTGGAGTGGAAGCCAGAACTGTGTTATCCTAGGATTCAATCAGATCTGGGCATGTCTTATGGAGAAAGTGGCACGGGATCACCAAGTTTCTAGTT
Source organism: Avahi laniger (assembly GCA_963575035.1). Lineage (NCBI taxonomy): Eukaryota > Metazoa > Chordata > Mammalia > Primates > Indriidae > Avahi > Avahi laniger. Next base: position 36,933 of record CAUYSK010041999.1, on the reverse strand, counting down.
CCCTGACATGGAGGCAGTATAATATGGTGTTCAGGAAGCAGTGTACTTAGAATACAAATTACTAGAAAGCAGAGGTTATACTTCAGGGCTTTGGGGTCTGGATTTGATTCTGAGTCTGTCACTAGTCAACCATGTGATGTAGGGTAATTAATTTAATTTCTTGGTGCCTTTGTGTTTTCAATGGTAAAATGGTGGCACCATCTATTCTGGGGATGGTCATAAGGATTGCATTAGATCCTGTATATGTAGAAGACATCCTGGAAATGAGAAACCTCACAGGGAAATAACTTGTCATGTGGGAAGAGAAAGCTCACAATGGCAGTGTACACAGGCTTGGTTTGAAGACACTTAGCCAGTGTTTGGGGAGAAATTTTCCTTTAGTTCAGGCTCCTTGTATTCAGGACTACATCTCAGGACGAGGGAGTACAGATGGAGAACAAACGAAAACCAAGAGAGCAGAGAAGTCTCGGGTACAAGAAGGCATGATGGTGGTGCCAGTGGCTGCAGAGGATGGAAGCTGTCCTGGGCACACTTGGCCCCTCATGCCAGGAAGGCGGTGTAGATTTTGACGGCCTGTGGCAGGGTGCACGCTTTGATGCGGGACAGTGGAGACTTCCTACTAGTAGATGTTGTCTGTTGGCTGCAGCTTTGGGTGTCAAGGACAACAGGAGTCATCGTCACCTTAGAGAGCTAGAATGGAAGAGAGCAGCCAAAAGATTATTCAGAACACATTTTAATTTGGGGCAGGCTCAATTTTCCACGGGCATGCTGGGACAGAACAGGAAAAATCCTCATGCCTGACTGCCACTGTGATTATTTTTTTTCCCCTTGGGCTGGTTTGTTCTGGGAAACACAGTTTCTACTTAAATAATAGTAGAAGGAAAGGAACTAAGAAAATTCCTCCTAATAATAGAAATGAACAAGGAAGTGCAGATAATATCCAGCACGGGCAAGTGTAATGATCAGTATCCCGTAACAAATGATAGCAAGTAAGATTTCAAGGTGAAGGATTCTGAGAAGTCAATTTGAATTCAAAAATAGAGAGTTTCATTTAATATAATCTCAGTGTATTGTTTTAATACAAGATAAGTGAAATATTGGATGTTGTTAGGAAAGTTATTAAAACTGTGAAAACAAGCACAGTTGTTGTTTACTCAGAAAACTATGGTATGTTTTTGGGCAACACACTCAAGGAAGACAATAGAGCTAAAACTAAATAAATGAAGGTCAGAAGTAGAAGCATAGTAAAAATTAGGGAATGAATTCCTTTTAAAGGCAGATTTGAGAGACTAGGATAGGCAGGGAAAGGGCCCAGAAGGAGATAAGATCAAAATTTGTTGCACAGTGAAGGGTGTGGATGGGAAGAATGTGGACTTGGTCATCAAATCTTTAAATCTCAGCATTATGAGGTAATCACTGAAGCTTTGAAAATCTTATTTCAGGATAAGTAAAAAGAAGATCTACTTTAAAAAATGTGCAATATACATATGGAATTCATCCTGAAAGAATGAATAGGCTGCAAATTTAAATAGAAAATTTAAAATTCAAAAGAGTATGATAATTAATTTATAATATTCTTCAGTAAACATTTAGGTAGCTGGGGTGTTTCTTAAAGCTTTTCACATTAATGCATGCAGAACAATTATTAATAATATGGTCTCTCCTAATTCATAGACAGAATTGGGGTATTTGGCTGAATAGCATTTTTTTTTTAATCTTTTGAGAGAAATGAAATGGTTTGACATTTTACAGTCTTATAAGTCAGTGTCTAAGAATATAAGCCCTTTCTGATTTCCATATTAGGCCAACTTCAAGGAACAGTGCCTATAATTAATGGGAAGATTGTTGACATTTTGAATTATAATTGTTAACAATACTAACCATAGTAGACTTAGTCTTTTAGGTAAAATTGCCCTCTTATGTAAAGGAAAGCAGTCTGCTCTTAGGCAAATCATAAGCATCTTAGTCTGAGAGCGACTTGCTAAATAATTATTAATGTGGTATTTTAGTCTATGAATAAACAGAGGGTTTCACTCATTATTGCTTTAGTATGAGCTTTACATAATAGTAACAGAAACTGAGCCTAATTAGTCTCTTCCAGTAAAAGCATTTGAGAAATTTTCCATTGCCCAATACCTTCCCATAATGGAAAATACACTGCATGCGAGGTATGTGTAAATATTTGATTCGTGTTTTACTGACTTTAGTGTCACAACCTATCAATCATTAACACTTCAAAAAACAAATACTTGGTTAGTTGTTTCCAAAGTATATTCACTCTCTGAAGGATTTTTAGACTCTTAGAGTTAGAGAGGTCCCTGGTGAGCGCCTCTTCTAATCTTTTAATGTCAAAGGTGACAAAACTGAGACCAAGAATGTTTGGGTGACTTTCACAAAGTCCTCCACCCTTAACAGGCTCCTAGGACCAAGATCCCCAGGCTCCCAACTCAGTTCTCTTTTTAACATACAGTGGAGAATGACTGTTTACTCTTTGTTCTGAAGGAAGTTATATAAAAATACAATAACATTGTCATAGTTATAGAAATTGAAGTGAAAAAATCTAGAAAATTATAAGCACAGGCATCTGTTTCCAATGCCAATATATATGTGGTAACTTCATAAATAAAATGATAGCCTCTAGAAAAAGAATTATGAGACTATTGGCTTGATATTGTACCACTATGACATTAAATAAAGGTTGCCAACCTAGTGCCTAGTATATGGGGTATGTGACAGTGTTAGTTAAATTTGATTGAGATTAAAAAAATAAAAATTCTAGATAGAAAAATGCCTGGATTGTCACTCTGCATTTTTAGAGAGTATAAATATATCTACAGGATGACAAAATAATTTAGTCCGATAGAAAATCTGTCACACCAAGTATTGGGTAGAGTGTAGACTAAGCTACCACTTTCTAGGCGTTAGGTCTCTAACTGAGGGAGGTGACAGTGAGCTCACAATGCTGCCCAGGTGTGAGCAGCATTCCTTAGTGGAGTCAGACATCTTGACTTTTGAATAAACACTTACGTTCAAGGTTTTTTTTTTATATTTGAGTGGAGAGGCAGTATGATGAAATGGGTAGAGGTTCAGGAACGCTAAACTGTTCCACTGGAAACTTGTGCTCAGGATAAAGCCTATAGAACTCCTCAACTAACTCAATCAGAGAAGCCAGCAACAATGTGCTGGGAGCCTCGTCTAGTAGCAAAGTAACTATTCCTTGTCTGCTTTGATGAAGGGGTTCTATAAGATAGCTTCCAGCTCCCCTGTTCTTCTGCCAGTGCCAAAGCTGATGGCTCCTCCTCATGTTTTCAGTCTCTCAGAAGCAGAGGCAATGTTGGATGACAGATTATAGCCCAAGGTCCCAGGAGGGGCTGCGGGATGAGGAGGTTCTACTGAGTCTGGGGGGCAGAGTGGTATGTTCGGGGAGCGCTGCTTACAGCCTCACTCTCTTCTGTGACATCAACTAAGAACCATAGACCAAAATGGAAGAAAGTGGAGGCAAAATAAGCATAAGAAGAGAGTTAGCTTATTTGGCCCAAGTGTGAGGACTATAACCAGGGAGGCGAGTATAGATTCGAGTTGCCTGGAACATAAGCTCCAATTAGCAGTAGTTATGAGTTTTTAAAGGAATAAAGAAAAGGCAGTTTCTAAGTTGTTTCCCAATAATTTACATGAAAATAACATAAGATATTGAGTGCCTGTACATTGTTCTTTGGTATCACAAATTCCAATACTGTGAAGAGATGGGTGAGGCAGTTAGGAACAAAATGCCTTTAAATAATTGTCCCCAGGCATAGGTAGGGGGGAAAGTGAAGTCCCACACTCATATCTCTCTGGACCTGATAAATTCTGCATACCTGGCATAGTTCAGACTGCTCTGAGCTACTTTGCTTTTCTCAAAACTGTGATCCAGCTGGTGCTATTGGTGGGGATGTTGTGGCTTACTCCCTTATATAACAGAGAATTAAAAAGCTTCTAGTATAGAGTTGGCCGTAAGCCTGTTATCTTTCAATAACTAAATTATTAGTTTACTTAAGAAGAAATTAGTTGACAGACAGCAGAAAGAAAAGTGGGATTCAAGACAGGTGTCTATAGAAAAATGGTAAGGAAAGTTTTGTGTTGTGGGGTTGTTCCCTGCCCCCATCCCAGCACCAAACCAATTCAGAAAAATTAAAAATATTTTAGTTTGTATTTAAATTTTCCTCATTCAAAATGCTAATAGCTTTACTGGGTCCCATGATAGGAACAAATACATATTATTTTGGGAATTTTATTTACCTTGTATGGTAAATTTAAAATATTGACACTGAAAATACATTAAAGTCTGAACATATTTGAGAAGTAGCATCAGCAGCAGAGGACTAAGTGCTTTGGAAACAGGCTAGGTGGAGAGGCAGTATGGAGCAGTGTTGAATGCTCTGTTTCACTTTCTGTTAAGGAAGATGACAATTTTGTTCTTTTCCTCAAATTCTCTCTCACACGCGCATTCAGATACATGTTTCTCTGTGTCTCACATATTCCCTAAAAAGGGTAATATTATCTTCTTTTAATGCAATCAATAATTTGTCTTTGTATTATTATGTGACAACTAATTATTTATAGCTAAGCTACATAGTGGCTTATACTTCTTGTCCAACTTCTTATATTTCCCAGAGTTAGTATTGTTCAGCAGTAGTGGTTTTTTTATAGGCCGTTTAAAGTACTCTACAGTGTTTTGTTTTGTTCTGTTGTTTCCTAGATTCAACCACTAATTCATCCCCAAACTCCATCTATAGACCGAAAAATCTCTTCTGAATAGACTCACACAGCAGATACTCATTATTTCCTCCTGGGGGATACACTTTCTTTTGTCTTCTTGATCTAGTTTGGATTGGTTGCTTTGTAGGAATTTTGACTAACCATCATCTTAGATTTTTATTCATCATTATCCCAGATTTTTTTCTCTTCTCTCTTTTTTCTTTTCCTTTCTTTTCTTTTTTTTCCTTTTTTCTTTTCTCTTTATTTGACTCTGCTATTCTCTGCTGTCTTTGTGGGTTTATCCATTTAAATTTCATAACTGTCATTCTGTAGGTAGAGTTATCCCTCTGTATCTGTCGACAATTGGTTCCAGGCCCTCTGCAGAAAATAAAATCCAAGTTCCTTATATAAAATGGCATTGTGTTTACAAATAATCTACTCACACCCTCCTGTGTACTTTAAATCATCTCTAGATTACTTATAATACCTAATACAATGTAAATGCTATGCAACTAGTTATTATACTGCAATTTTTTATGGTTGTGTTGCTATTCTTTATTTTTTCCCCACCAAATATTTTTGATCTGCAGTTGGTTGAATGTGCAAATGTGGAATCTGTGGATACAGAGGGCTGACTGTAGTTGAGGTACAAGTTAGGATAAAAATGTGGATTCAGTCTGCAATTAACTGGACCAAATTTGTTAACTTTACATAGATATGGCTTGAAATACCTTAGAAAGTTGTGCTTTTGACTCATGCCTGACATACTTACTCCTCCATATCACATTCAGTAAATAACAATGAAATCATGGGAGATTTAGGTATAAGCTAAATTGTAGTTTTTCAAAAAAATCTGAATTGCTGATTCTCTAGTATAGGAACATAAGATATCCAGTTGTCCTCTCGTACATGGTAAGTCTTTTTTAAGATTTATTTTTTCCTAGTGCAACAAAAAGTTATTTAGGACATTGTGAAATAACATAATGAGATAGTAATGTTCTATATTAGCACAATGCCTCCTATCCAGAAGGTTTGCCAAGTACTTTATAACTTGGAGAAGAGATTGTTTTGTTCTTAATTTAAAAGCACATCATTCCTAGATGAAATATTATTATTTTATGAGACAAAGCTATGCAAAATAACATTTTAATGAAATAAATATTCCTTTAGGGAACTATGAAAATCAGATAACTATTGTTGACCAAAATTTTTCATTTTTATTTTTTAAAAAATTTTTTGTAGAGGTGGAGTTCTTGATATGTTGCTGAGGCTGGTCTTGGACTCCTGGTCTCAAGTGATCCTCCTGCCTTGGCTCCCGAAAGTGCCAGGATTACAGACCTGAGCCACCATGAACTACCTTTAACTGACAAAAATTTTCAGTGATCTTAGATCACTAGGCTCTTTCAGTTTCTTGTACAATGACATCTAAATTCTACTGGACAACTTTTTGGATTTTCTACCTTGAGATATGGATAAGTGCTATCACTTAATTACCAGGAACATATCTTACAGCATTCTCATACCTGAAATCAGCATCTACAAACTAGCTCAAATAGGCAGTTCCATGAAGATTGCTCAAAATTATAGGCATAAATAAATAAAAGGTCTTGATGTGAAAATTATTAAAATATTTATAATATATAGTTTCAAAAATTGAGATTGTGCCAAGAATATTCTAAAAAATGGAGAGGAGGCTAAGAGTTATTTTGACTTCTTCTGTCTATTAAATTAACAGGGAAACAGATTTAAGAGCAATATAAAGATTGTATTTATTTTTACTGTCCATTTACCTGGACAGTAAATGTTGCTAGAAATAATTTTTTGTCTCTAGTAAGAGATTCAAAATAATTATTTCATATATATATTCCTAACTTTCAAAAATTCCAAATGAATTCCAGGAACATAGAGCCAAGTAAGGTAGCAGAATTAGATATTCTATTTTGTAGACTACCATTTAATTTCTAAATATAGTGACACTGCATATTTGGCAGTCAGACTTCTGGCAACCCAACCCAGACCTGCAGCTGAGAACCTGAACATAAATAAAAAAAGCCTCTGAGTGGTCACAATAGATGTCAAAAAAGCCAGTACTTTATTTGTGGCAGAGACATTCCAGCCCTCACATTTAGCAGATATTCCATCCTACAACTGATTGTAAAAACAGAAAGGCAGCTATTGTTAGGCACACTGACAGCAGAGTCTTCATTATTTTAGAAAGATTTCCAAAAATGAACAAACAAACTTCTTTTGCCCTTAACTGCTATTAAATGGGAAAATCATTCTTGCTGAACTTCACTTTGTTCAACTATACTGAATTTTTCTTGGGTCACATAAAACCCCCAACTCACAACAACTTAAAAGCCAGCATTAACTGAGAAGCTCAGGTCATGCTGAAAATGTATTAAAACTCATAGGTATTTCCAGCATTTTCCTCTAGAATTCTAATAGTTTTACACCTTAGGTTTAAGTCTGTTACCCAGTGTGAGTTGATTTTTGTGAGAGGTGAAAGGTGTGGATCCTGATTCAGTCTCTTATATGTGGCTATCCAGTTTTCCCAGCACCATTTATTGAATAAGGATTCTTTTCCCCAGTGTACATTTTTGTCTGCTTTGTCAAAGATTAGGTGGCTATATGCAGAGAGACAGTAACACTCATACACTGCTGGTGGGACTGCAAACTAGTGCAACCTCTATGAAAAGCAATATGGAGATAACTTAAAGAGATACAAGCAGAACTACCATTTGATCCAGCAATCCTACTACTGGGCATCTACCCAAAAGAACAAAAGACAATCTATGAAAAAGACACCTGCACTCCAATGTTTATAGCAGCACAATTCACAATTGCAAAGATGTGGAAACAACCCAAGTGCCCATCAATATATGATTAATAAAATGTGGTATATGTATACCATGGAGTACTATTCAGCTATAAAAAACAATGTCGATATAGCACCTCTTGTATTCTCCTGGATAGAGCTGGAACGCATTCTACTAAGTGAGGTATCCCAAGAATGGAAAAATAAGCACCGCATGTACTCACCATCAAATTGGTTTCACTGATCAACACCTAAATGCACATATAAGAATAACATTTATTGGGTGTCGGGCTGGAGGGAGGGGGAAGGAGGGGATGGGTATATGCATACATAATGAGTGCGATGCGCATTATCTGGGGGATGGACGTGCTCGAAGCTCTGACTTGGGGTGGGGAGGAGGGGCAAGGGCAACATAAGTAACCTAAACATCTGTACTCCCGTAATATGCTGAAATAAAAAAAAAAAAACTCATAGGTATAAGAAATAGTATGGATAATGCCTTACATAATTTATGGCTAATTTATTCACTCGAGAAATACTATGTGCTGGGTGCTATTCTACTGAAGAGGATTCATTAATGAACAAAATTCTTTTTTTTTTTTTTTTGAGACAGAGTCTCACTCTGTTGCCCGGGCTAGGGCTAGAGTGCCGTGGAGTCAGCTTAGCTCACAGCAACCTCAAACTCCCGGGCTCAAGCAATCCTCTGTACTCAGCCTCCCGAGTAGCTGGGACTACAGGCATGTGCCACCATGCCCACCTAATTTTTTCTATATATTTTTAGCTGTCCAGCTAATTTCTTTCTGTTTTTGGTAGGGACGGGGTCTCGCTATTGCTCAGGCTGGTCTCGAACTCCTGAGCTCAAACCATCCTCCCGCCTCGGCCTCCCAGAGTGCTAGGATTACAGGCGTGAGCCTCTGTGCCCGGCCTGAACAAAATTCTTGACCTTGTGAAACTTACATTCTAGCAGAAAGAAGCAGAAAATAAACATGATAAATTAATAAATAACATAATGTGTCAGAAACCTTTAGGTATTAAGGAGAAAAATAAAAAGTGCAGGGAAAAAGAATTAGATAAGGCTCTGGGGGTGGAAGCGTGCTCGGTGTGATTGAGAAACAGCGAGAAGGCCCATTTACTGGGCAAAGTGAGGGGAGGCGGTACTGTCAGTGAGGTGAGGGAGGGGCTGTGGATCTTGTGCACTTTGTAGGCCACTGTCAGGACTCTTGCTTTTACTTGGAGTGTGATGAGGAGGCCGTGGTGGTTTTTTTTTTTTTTTTTTTTTTTTATAAAGGTTCTAACTATTTTGCCCGGGGTAGATTGACGTGGCGTAAGCCTAGCTCACAGCAACCTCAAACTCCTGGGCTCAAGCAATCCTACTGCCTCAGCCTCCTGAGTAGCTGGGACTACAGGCACACGCCACCATGCCCGGCTAATTTTTTCTATATGTTTTTAGGTGTCCAATTAATTTCTTTCTATTTTTGGTGGAAACGGGGTCTTGCTCTTGCTCAGGCTGATCTCGAACTCCTGAGCTCAAACGATCCACCCGCCTCGGCCTCCCAGAGTGCTAGGATTACAGCCGTGAGCCACCATGGTGGCTTTTGAGATGACCTGATTTATAGTTCAGAAGGATTACTGTGGCTGCTGTGTGGAGAATAGATGGTAGAGAGTCTAGGGCAGAAAGAAGAACACAGTTGGCAGGCAATTGCAGTAGTTCAGGTGACAGTTTATAGAACTTCCACATATATTAAGTATTTCATTAAAACATAATTCTCTGACCTCTCCCTGAGTTAACTGACCATGCACTGTTGCTGAGTCTTTACAAATTGTTGCTCATGTAGCCTGATCATAGCTTTAACAAAATTAAAGGAAATATTGTTTTTAAAGGATACTCATGTTAAAAAAACCCATAGTTCTCTACATCTCTTCTGATACTGAAGTAATCACCACACATTCTTATTTCTTATACAAAGCTCAAGATTCTTACATGAAAGTGTTTGCCCTGCACATGGCACTTTTCCAGGGAAGCTACCCATGCCCAGACCTTGCATCGACTCACCTGTTTTGGATGAAAGGACCTTCTCCTTTCCCTTCCTCCAGCCTGCTCGTGGTTGACTGGAGAGGAGCTGGACTCAAGGGCAGCCATCCACGGCCCCCTGATCCCCCGGGAGTGGGCCTGGGACAGAAGGCTGCATCCAGATAGTTTTGAGCTGATTCAATCTGATTCTTCTCAGAAATTTAACTGAGAAGAATGAAAAGAAAACTAATTGATAACAGAAAGAGAAGGGGACAGACAGGAGCAGATAGGTTAATAGTGGAACGTCAGAATAAAGAAGATTCATAAAGTCCTGCTTCTCAGGTGTCTAGGAAAGTTCAGGAATATGAATGGCCTTCTAGTTTCTGGCTCTATGAGGCTGGTTCTAAGTAATTTCTACTTTTCCTGGGTTTCCATATATGTGTAAACTTATATTACTTCAGGTAAATTGAATAAATCTCTATTTCTTACAAACAAAAGAGCCTGAGGGAAATTATAATGACTAGTGTAACAGTCTTGTTGCATTCATAATCATCTGCCTGTGATTTTAGGCTATCGCACATGGAAAAAGATTTTCACGGTCTACATCATTAATGTGTAGTGGATAAGAACATAGAGCGAGGAGCCAGACTGCCTGGCTTAAATTAAGTGCCACCTCCGTTCCGTACCAGCTATGTGATCTTGGGCAAGTGATTTAATTTGTCTTTCTGTTTCCATATCTATATATAAAAAAGACAAAAATACTACTTAGGGTTGTTGAGAAGATTAAGTGGGTGAATACTGAAAGCTCTCAGACAATACCTGGTTCATACTAAAGACTTCATAGACATCATCATCTGATGATAAAACAAACCATTCTTCCTAGGTGGTAAAAAATTCTCTAGGTGACTACTATCATGGGTTGGTTAACTGCTAATAGTTAGGACAGGGGTATTTACCATTTAATTACTCAGATTCCTTCAAAATAGACAATTTCCACTCTGGGAGGCTGAGGCAGGAGGATCACTTGAGCTCAGGTGTTGAAGACCAACCTGAGCAAGAGTGAGACCCGTCTCTACTAAAAATAGAAAAAATTAGCTGGTCGTGGTGGCGCATGCCTGTAGTCCCAGCTACTGGGGAGGCTGAGGCAGGAGGATTGCTTGAGCCCAGGAGTTTGAAGTTGCTGTGAGCTAGGCTGATGTCATGACACTCTAGCTCGGGCACTCTAGACTCTGTCTCAAAAATAAATAAATAAACAAACAAACAAACAAACAAATAAAATCTCAGAGATCATTACGTCTACATTGTACTAAAGAATGTTTGACATTGTTTAAATATTATGAGTATATATACATACATATGTAATTCAAAAGAAATTATTTTTGTTTTTATTTTGTGTCTATAGGATAAAGTCCAAAGTATGGGACAGGTGGTCATTTTGCGTTCTTGTTCCAAACAACCTCTCCTCTTCCTGTCACTGCCTTGCTACCTGCTCTTGTCCTCCACCCCCTTCCCTCAATCCTAATCTCCCCAGACTACTTTCTGTTCTCCACACTGAAGACACACACTCACATCTCTAATCCTTTGCAATTCCCTCTGCTAGAAAAGCTCTTCCTTTAAGCCCCACCCCACAGCACCACTTGTCAAAACTACTTTTCCTTAAGGTCCGATTCAAAAGTTGAATCATTCCTCTCCATGCACGTGGTCCAAAGTGGTCAGAATTTGTTACCCATTCTTTTGTGTTTTCATAGCCCTTTATTTATGCCTCTCTTCTAGCTTTGAAATCCTCTGACTGCCTTTTGGTCATTGTGCTTACTTTTCATTTATTCGACATTTATTCACTCATTCAAAAACTATTTATCGGGTGTCTACTGTATTCCGGGTGCTGGTTGGTATATATCGGTTACAAAAAAAAAAATACACACATGGGTCCCCTCTTCCCCTAAAAAAGACCTCTAAGCCCTTACGGAGCTTAGATTCTAGTCATGAGTAAGTTTCGAGTTCCTTAAATGTCAGTATCGCTTTCCCTGACACCAAACACAATGTTCTTCCTGTGTAGAACAGGTACTCAAAACCTGTGACTACCTGTTTTCTCTTTCCCTAGACACCTGTTTCTCTGCAGTTAACAAAATGTAGAGGGACCTTTATGAAACATGCCAATAGGGTATGGAAATTGTCTATTTTTATTTATTTATTTAATTTTATTTTTTGAAACAAAGTCTTACTCTGTCACTTGGGCTAGAGTGCCATGGTGTCAGCCTAGCTCACAGGAACCTCAAACTCCTGGGCTTAAGCAATCCTCCTGCCTCAGCCTCCCGAGTAGTTGGGACTACAGGTGCATGCCATGACGCCAGGCTAATTTTTCTGTTGTTAGTAGAGATGGGGTCTCCCTCTTGCTCAGGCTGGTCTCCAGTTCCTGAGTTCAAGAGATCCTCCCTCCTTGGACTCCAAGAGTGCTAGGATTACAGACGTGAGTCACCGCACTGGCCTCCGTTGTTGTTCTTAAAATGGATTAACACGTGTAAAACCTGATGGAATTTGTGCTCTGCAAACTTCAATTTTTTTCTATCCTAAATCTTAATCAAATCTTCTTCTTGGCTGAACGAGGCTTATCTGGAGCAGAGTCCAGTTTCTCCACAAATCTCATTTAGTCGTTTGGAGTTGGTTGGCCTCGGGCTGTGTTCTTTTGATAGGGAACTTATCTTCTGGGATCTCCACCTGCACAGCCAGTGTCCTCTGACTCAGATGGCATCACCAGGGTGGATCAGGGCTTTCTGTCCTTGATAAAATGGCTCAAGGCACATGATAACTTTGTTGTTGCTGACGGAGAAACCCTTAATTGTGTACATCTTGCTCCTGAACACATGTAGCTAATAAATGAGAAAACCGATAGTTTTTTTTTTTTTTTTTTTGAGACAGAGTCTCTCGCTCTGTTGCCTGAGCTAGAGTGCCATGGCATCAGCCTAGCTCACAGCAACCTCAAACTCCTGGGCTCAACCCATCCTTCTGCCTCCACCTCCCAAGTAGCCGGGATTACAGGCATGCACCAGCATGCTTGGCTAATTTTTTCTATATATTTTTAGTTGTCCAGATAATTTCTTTCTATTTTTAGTAGAGACAGGGTCTCACTCTTGCTCAGGCTGATCTTGAACTCCTGACCTCAAGCGATCCTCCCGCCTCGGCCTCCCAGAGTGCAAGGATTACAGGCATGAGCCACTGCGCCTGGCCGAGAAAACTGATTTTTAAGAAGAAAAGTTTCTTTGGCAAAGAACAGATATCAGGGAAAAGCTCCTGTGGAGCTTTGTTCAACCTAGAGGGTACTTGATATTTTCTGTTTCTTTCTCATGATCTACCTCCCCTCCTTCCTCACTCTGCTTTTTTTCCTGGAAGGCTGACTTTTAAAAAAAAAAATTTAAAAAATATTTTGCTTTTAATTACTATGGGTACATAACAGTTATATATCTTTATAGGATACATGTGATGTTTTGATACAGACATACTATGTGAATTAATCAAATCAGGGTAATTCAGATATCTATCACTTCAGGCATTTAACATTTCTTCTTGTTAGGAAACGTTCTAATTCTACTATTTTAGTTATTCTAAAGTATAGCCTAACTTGTTGATTACAAGTGCATTGTTTGTGCTATCAAATATTGTTCATTTATCTAATTATCTAACTGTACTTTTGCACTCACTAACCATCTCTACTTTATCTTCCCCTCCTGGATAACCTTCCGGGCCTCTGGTCACCATCATTCTACTCTGTCTCCATGAGATCAATTGTTTTTAATATTTAGCTCTGGGAGACTGAACTCTACCCAAGGCTCTCTCATCTGGTTTCAGGTTGGGCTTTGCCAATAGGAGGCCCCTGTGGAGATCTGATGAGAGGAGAATGGATTTTGCGTATTTATTCCTCTGGTTTCTTTTTGCTCAGTTGCCACTGATTGGCTTTGTCCCTCTGCTAGGGGCCACAACTTCTGAGAGGCAGCCCTCTGTTACAGCTATAGCATTTCTCTCTGGGTTCTAGGAACCGTTCCTGACCCTTCAGACCAAGGGGTGGTGATGGCTTCTAGTTGTTCTTCTCCTGGGCAGTTGTGCTAGCCTTTCTTGGTTTTTCTTAACACTGCCTACTCCTTTGTCAATAAATGTTTTATTAAACTGTCCTCAATTGTCCCATCTGTTCCCTGCTAGTCCCATGACTGGATACACAGAGGTTTCTCTAGAGAAAGAGCTGAATGGGAAAGTATAAAACTTTTGTACTGAAAATACTTAAAGCTGTTTAAATATCAGAGACAATTTTGTCTTAAAGCAGCAGAAAAGAGAATTCTCAAATTAAGTTACCAGTTTAGCCCATGGTCATTGACACATGAATATTCATGGCCTACATGCACATATTCTTTCTTTCCCCAGAACAAATGGGTTTATTTGGGTATAGCAGAGGGTTGCCATCTGAGATATACATGCTGTGATGGACCATAGGCATACCCAAGGGGGTAGGGGGAAAGGGTTATGTTTAAAGACATAGAAAAGTCTACATAAGCTGCTTCAGAATGAAGTCCATAGGTCACGGAAGCTCATTGTAGGTGCTGGCATTTGTTCAAAGATGGAGACGGCCATTGGTAGGTAGGTGTCCTTGCGCAGGTGGCTAGCTGGAATGCTGGAATCTGGAGGAAGTTCTTGTGAAAAGTCATATTACGTGTCCATGTGCAGGAATGTCTTGTACTACTAAATCTTGTTACAGGCATAGATTCTAATCAGAATTGGCAGAATTATTTTGAGGAGAGAGTGTTTTATATTAAGCATTAAGTGGCTGTGTATGTACTTATTTCAGAATCCACAACCACTAGGCAAAAGGATAATTTCCTTATAAAATTCTTTTAATTGACAAAGGTAGTAGTTGGTTATGATTGGATAAGAGACTTCTAGTTGTGAGACCCAGGAAATGCTGGCTCAGCGTGAATCACGGATACTCAGTGAGGTAGATCACTGGTTAGAGGCATCATGTAACAGTATTTAGAGCACAGCTTTTACAGTGAGACTTCCTGAGTTTAAATCTGCCTCTGCTATTTACTAGTTGAGAGGCTTTGGATAAGTTTCCAAATATCTCTGTGCCTCAGTGTCCTCATCTTAAAATAAGAAGAATAGGAGTACCTAACTCATAATATTGTTCTAAGGAACAAATGAGTTAATTTATGTAAAGCACTTAACATATGCCTGGTGATAAGTGTTTAATTACTCTATTTTTTTTTTTTAATATGAAGTAGGGAAGTGGGAGGAGTGAGGAAGAGGGTTCAATTTTCTTTTTTTTTTTTTCGAGACAGAGTCTCACTTTGTCGCTCTGGGCAGAGTACAGTGTTGCCATCTTAGCTCACTGCAACCTCCAACTCCTGGGCTCAAGTGATCCTCTTGCCTCAGCCTCCTGAGTAGCTGCAACTACAGGAACGTACCACAGTGCTCAGCTAATTTTTCTATTTTTAATAGAGATGGGGTCTCACTCTTGCTCAGACTGGCCTTGAACTCCTGAGCTCAAGCAATCCTCCCACTTTGGCCTCCCTGAGTGCAGGGATTACAGGCCTGAGACATCATGCCCGACCTAATTACTCTATTTGTATTATTCTGAAAGTAGATAGGCAGTTTCTGGGACTGGAACTGATTATTATTTCTTAAAGCAATGATCTTATTATCTTTCCCCCAGTCCTCCCCCTTCCGTGATGATGAAATGAAAGCTGGTTAGACAGGCTTACAGTTGGGGGTTGGTGGGTTGTACTGTAGGAGAGGAACCCCCAAAATATGAATCTGAAGCTTATTTCGGAAAGAGATATCGCTTTATATTTTAAGAAAGGGAGAGATAGGTTTACTTTCTAAATAAATTCTCCTTGTGAAGAGAATGTGAAGGATCCTGGATTTTTCACCTTTAGAATGTAAGTAATTGCCTCTAGGGGAAGAGAAGACAAGTATTTCCAGGTTTACAATTCCTGGAATGTCTTTATGGCTTTAGGTTTCATCTTCTTCTAGAAACATAAACACATACCTCCAGGGAGGTAAATATCTTCCTATCTATTCAATAAGCTTTTGAGTTTCAAGGCCGTCCTTTAACCTAAGTCCCAGTAAAATTTTTCCAGAAATTCCTAACTGTGCAGAAATATTAAAAATTTAATTCCTGACACCGGGCACATAGCAAGCCTATATAAATGTGAGCTATCAGGATTTTGTGAATGACCAGAAGCCATGAAAATCACATGGTAACTTTAGAGGTTTATTACTATCTGAGAATTGTTTGATAAACTTACTTGCTTTCCCTGTACATTAGTGCTGTTTCTTAATGAAATTCAAAAGTTGTGAAAGTTTGTTATAGAATCCAAGATAATTTATAATCCTAATAATAACAAATGTGAGATATCACATTTATGAAGTCATAGCTAATCACTTTACACAAATGATCTAATTTTAACACAATGGGAATATTATAGGAAAGATACTTAATATCAGCATTTTATAGAATAGAAAAAATAAAGTTCGTGGGGGTTAAGTAACTTGCCCAAGGTCACACAAGCAGTAAGTGGTAAAGCTACAATTCCAGTTCTTGTTTGTGTGAGTTCAAAACTCATGCTCTTAACTGATTCAGTTGGAAGCAGAATTTGTTTCTTCAAAGGGAAACTCACAGGAGTCCTCCATTCTCTCTGCTGGTAGATGCCAGCATCTGGGAATCAGAGAAACTGTGAAAGACAATGCTCCTTTTCTTCTGCATGGCCCCAACCAACACTCAGGTTTTGGTTTTGTGCCCTGAACCCGTTCAGGTACATTGTATATCTTTATAGGGTACATGTAATGTACCCTATAAATGCTCTGGAGGCTTAAATTTGGAGTCAGAAAACCTGACTCTGCTTTCTAGTTCTAACACTTAATGATCGTGTGACCCAAGGCAAGGTGGTTATTTCCTCTGAACTTCTGATCATTAATCTGTAGAATGGGGATAAAAATGCCTGGGTTGCCTTAATCACAGGGCTATTTGTGAGGATCAAATGGGATAATGTATGTTAAGGCACTTTGTAGACTGGAAAGCTTTCTAGAAGAGTAGCTATTATTATTTACTTACTAGCAGGCATGTATTTTGCCAGACACTGAGTTAGTTGAAAGCAATAAAAGAAATGAATAGGACACAATCATTTAATTTGCTTTTTAAACTACTCAATTATAAGTTATATATAGTAGGCAGTTAGGCACCTATCGAATAGTCATGTCCTTGCTTCTTCTTTAACCTAATCATACATTCATCCAGGATGGCATGTGCTTGACCTCAGGCAATGGATTATAATTTGTTCAAGTCAACATGGCTCTCCTGTTCTCTGCTTTTCCAGCCTCCTTTGAAGTTGAAGGACTATGTATATAGGTTGGAGTCTTGGTAGGGAACACTCACTCAGATGGTCAATTTAAAGGATTTCAATGATGAATTCACTTACAGAGATGTGGGCAGGGTCGAGGGTATCAATGAAGCACCCAGAGATCAGCCACAGTGAGGGGTTGTAACCACTTCAAGGCTCCAAAAGGCAAGAGATGGAATGTTACCAGAGCCCACAGACACCTGGAGCCGTGGAGGAGGGTACCAAGAAGGAGCCATAGTTATGGGGGGAGATGGCCACTGCCAGAATTGCAGTGCTGAAATGGGACAACAGGGAGAGACAGGGAAGAAATACCCTGACTTCTCTCAGCACTCATCCTCCAGTCTTTGCTCACATCCCTCATTTGCCCGACCTGACCAGCAGCCATCAGGCAAAGAAGCTCACCACATGACTTCATTTTAATCAATAAAATATAGGAAGAAGTCTGTCCTATGCACTTCTGGGAAAATTCGGCTTTCCTGATAAAACAGGTCAGGTATGGATGACCTTATTCCTCCTTTCCTTCCTTCCATGAATGAGGACAAATAGCCAGAGGGCAGCAATAATCTTGCCGTCAAGAGGCAACAGGCATGAAGGTGAAAGATAACATGTCAGGTGTGGGAGCAGAAAGATAGGAAGAACCTGGGTCCCTAGTGGTCTTGCTGAGCGACTGAGTCAGGTCCTGCAATTATTGTCTTCAGACTTCTTGATTTGTAGGTGACTTTTGAGTCTCTATACTTTCAGCTGGCCGAATTCCTCTGTGAAATAGCATAGTCCTTTCATAGAGGTTGTTTACAGTTGGTGTGAGATACAATAAAATCAATCTTATTAAAAAATAGCCCAAATTAGTGAGAGTTAAGGATGCTCCTGACCAAAGAAGTAAAAATTTGGCCTCCAGGTCCACAAAGGGAGACTTGCATTCAGATACTGTATCTTTACTGCTTTGGCCATGCTTTTCCCACTTGAGATGCCTGCTTCATAATAGTCTTCAGTTAGACTACAGGCTTTGTGATGTTGGGACCATGCTTCTTGCCTCTGACTGCTTAATCCCTGAGGCTTCATATAGTGCCTAGCAAAGAATAGCTTCCAAATAATGATTTGCTGACTTAAAGTGTCTAGAACCACTTAAGGTAAACATTAACCTTTACCGAGGTCAAGAATTTGCTATAATTTTTTTTTTTTTTTTAAAGAGATGGGGCCTTACTCTGTTGCCCAGGCTGGGCTCAAATTCCTGGGCTCAGGGGATCTTCCTGCCTCAGCCTTCCAAGTAGCTGGGGCTATAGGTGTGCACTCCTGTGCCCAGCTGCTATAATTTTCTTAATAGAAAATTTTCTCAGTCATAGCTTCTCAGACAAAAATTTCATCTTATAAGCGCTGAAACATCAGATATTCTGATCTTTCTGCAAACTATGAATGCTTGAGGACATTTCCTGGGATGTGAGTGAATGAATGGGAGCAGCAATTTGCAGCTAGTTCTGGGTCACAAGATTATATATCTAGAAGTTATATAGGCTGTGCTGGAATGTCTTGCTTATTTAAAAGAATTATGCCTCTATTTATTCATTTGTCCAGTCCTCTAGACAAATACCTTATACCCCAGCCACAAAACTAAAAGCAGATCTACTTAATTAAGGCCACAAACTGGAACACAAGCAGCATTTTACTGGGGAAGAAGGTGGGTGGGAGGACCTGCTTTATTGTGCAAACATTTTATTTTTGTGTATGAAGTGTTATTAATAGTAATGTTTGTTTACAAAAAAATAAACACCTATGGTAACTGGAATGTTACTCTTAGCATGAAGAAAATCACAAAAATAGCTGTTTTATTTTTTAATGACTTGATTTAATTTTGTTATGAAAACAGCATAATCTAAATGCAATAATTTGTTTTGTCATGTGGCTTCAATTACATATTGAATTAAAAATGATTATGCTGGTATTCATTGTGCTATTTTGTTGAATACAGAGATAGATAGATAAGGTGCCTGTTAATAGCTTTTTGAAATCAATAACTTGAAGAAAATGGGTCTCCACTGTTGGTCATAATTTTATTTGAAGTGATTGGCTTAAATTTCATCTACTCATTATTATGTTAGATTGATTTTAGATGTGAGCAGAATTTTGAGGGAGACAGTGTATGTTTTAACATTTTGGTAATTGGATTATGATAACAGTTCTCTGTAATCTGGTCACAAGAAGACAGTGTCCCTTTTCATAATGTTATTTTAACCAAGCCATCCACAAGGAGAAAAACACATTTATACTAATTTGGTAACTAAAAAAAACCTCTGAATTGCTAGGAAAAGGGTTAGAGAGTATAAAATTGAAGAGAACTGATTTGCCTGGTAAACTAGTATGAACTGTTTTCATGCTCCGCATGTTTGTTTTCCAAACATTTCAAATTAGCACATTAAGAATTGTGAAACTGTGTTGAGACACTTTAAATCATGAGAGATCAGAAATAGGCTATTTTCACCCTTATAATCTGCCTCTACCTATATTTTTAGTTTGCCAGCATCTGGGTAAGGAAAAATATAAGTTTGCAGCAGAATAATCGCCATGATATTTATTATCTCGGTGGAGTGGGGCTGGAGGGAAGAAAAATAAGTAATTAATGAAAAAGGAGAGGGCGGTAAACTCCCAGGTGTCAACCATTAGGTAACTATTTCTTCGATTATCTGGAATCCCCTTCTGAATACAAAAGGATATTCGTCCAAAATACCAAGGATGAAATGACAGGACACATTGATTTCATGAGCTGTTTTTTGCTGCAGCCATTCAGAATGTCAAGATAATTGTTTGTTCCTGACTTATACTTAATAAAGGAGAATTTAAAATCAATACCTTTAATGCAGCCTACGGTTACCTGGGATACGCTCCCAGCACATGCATAAAAGGCAAACACTTTATTTGTGTGTGTGTGTTCGTGTGTGTGTGTGTGTGTGTGTGTGTGAGAAGTAGGTGGACAGTGGGTGGAGGTTGTGAGTGAATAGTTCTAATATCAGTTTTACAGCATCTCTTTATGACTATAATTGCTTCTATGGGGTTTAGCAATTCCCAGTGGAATCAGCTTAAATTTAATTTATGTTAGAAACTAGGCACGGTGGCTCACACCTGTAATCCTGGCACTCTGGGAGGCTGCAGCTGGAGGATCGTTTCAGCTCAGGAGTTCGAGACCATCCCGAGCAAGAGATGGACCCCATCTCTACTAAATATAGAAAAATTAGCTGGGTATGGTGGTGCATGCCTGTAGTCCCAGCTACTCAGGAGGCTGAGACAGGAGGAGCACTTGAGCCCGGGAATGTGAGGTTGCTGTGAGCTAGGTTGATGTCACAGCACTCACTCTAGCCCAGGCAACAGAAAGAGACACTGTCTCAAAAAAAAAAAAAAAAAAAAAAAGAAAAAGAAATTATATTAGAATTGCAGAATTCAGAAGGGAAAACCAAATTCCTATGGCTCACAAAAATTGGATACTAGAAGTTAATACGTTTTATGAAATACAATGTAAAAAGAACGACTCTGTATTTTGGGAAAAAGTGTGGTATGATAGTCAATGACCTGAAGGCACTGCCACCTTTCCAACTATTTTCTAATCCTGTCAACTTGCTAATAAAAATAGTTTTTTCCCTTGCATTAAAAAATTTAAAATGTTTTAAAATTCAATTTTTAATTTTAAGTGATTTTTAGATCACATGTAATTGTAAGGAATAATACAGAGAGATCTTGTGCATCCTTAACCCAGTTTCCTCTCATGATAACATCTTGCAAAACTATAGTACAACATGGCAACTAAGATACCAACATTGATACAGTCAAGATGCAGAACAGTTTTATCACCACCAGGATCCCTCATGTTGCCTTTTATGTTCATATCCGCTTCCCTTTTTTCTTACCCTGTCCCTAACCTTTGACAACTAATCTGTCTCCATTTCTACAGTGTTATCATTTCAAGAATGTTATATGAATGAAATCAATATGTAACCTTTTGGGATTGACCTTCCCCCCTGCCCCAGTAAGTATTATCTGGAGGTTTGTCCGAATTGTGGCATGTATCAAAGGTCCTTTTTAAATTTTTTATCTCAGAGTCATATTCCATGGTATGGATGTACCGAAGTTTGTTTAATCATTTCACTCAGTGAAGGGTATCTGGGTTTTTCCACTTACTGGCTCTAATGAATAAAGTTGCTATAAACATTCATGTATAGGTTTTTGTGTGAACATTAGTCTTCATTTCTCTTGCATAAATGCCTAGGAGTACAATTGCTGGGTTGTACAGTAGTTGCATGTTTAGCTTTTTAAAAAAACCATCAAACTGCTTCCAGAGTAACTACCATTTCACGTTCCCAACAGCAATCTGTAAGTGATACAGTTTCTCCGCATCCTTGTTAGCATGTAGTGCCACTATTTTTTATTGTAGCTATTCTGATAGGTGTGTAGTAATATTTCACTGTGGGTTTACTTTGCAATTCTTTCATTGCTAATCATGTTGAACATCTTTTCATGTGCTTATAGCCATCAGTAAAATATCTCATGTCTTTCAACCATTTTCCAATTGGATTGTTTATTTTTTTACTGGTGAATTTTGAGAGTTATGTTTATATTCTAGATACTAGTCCTTTGTTGGATATGTGGTCTGCAAAGATTGGTTTCTAGATTTCATTTTCTGTACTGTGTGTGTCTACTTTTGGTTTCAGAGTAATAATAATACTAGCATTATAAAATGAATTGGAAGGGGTCCTTGCTCTTCTCTTTTCTGTAAGACATTGTGCAGAATCACAATGTGCTATTTCTTCTTCAAACATTTGGTAAAAATCCTCAGTGAAACCATCTCGTCCTGGAGATTTTTTTCCATGAGTTTTATGTGTTTATTTATTTATTTTTAATTCTTTTTTTGTTTTGTTTTTTGACCTGGAACCAAGCACAAGAGGCCTTGAGCAGTGGACTCCCATGAGTTTTAAAATTATGAATTCAATTTCCTTAACAGTTGTAGGAGACAGGGAGACTCAAATATTCCATTTCATATTGGGTGAGTTTTGTAGTTTGTGGGTTTTTTTTTTGGAAATTGGTTTATTTCATCTAAATTTTCAAATTTATGTGTGTAAAGCTGTTTGCAGTACCCTCTATTATCCTCTTTATGTCTGCAGTGTCTGCAGTGAAAGCCCCTATTTTTTTTTTTTTTTTTTTGAGACAGAGTCTCACTCTCTTGCCTGGGGCGAGTGCCGTGGCATCAGCCTAGCTCACAGCAACCTCAAGCTCCGGGGCTCCAGCAATCCTACTGTCTCAGCCTCCCAAGTAGCTGGGACTACAAGCATGAGCCACCATGCCCGGCTAATTTTTTCTATATATATTTTTAGCTGGCTGGTCTCGAACTCCTGAGCTCAGAACGATCCGCCCACCTCGGCCTCCCAGAGTGCTAGGATTACAGGCGTGAGCCACCGCGCCCGGCCAACTTCTTTTCTTTTTTTTGAGACAGAGTCTCACTCTGTTGCCTGGGCTAGAGTGCCGTGGCGTCAGCCTAGCTCACAGCAACCTCAAATTCCTGAGGATCAAGCGATCCTCCTGCCTCAGCCTCCCGAGTAGCTGGGACTACAGGCATGCGCCACCATGCCCGGCTAATTTTTTCTGTATGTTTTTAGTTGTCCAGATAATTTCTTTCTATTTTTAGTAGAGATGGGATCTCGCTCTTGCTCAGGCTGGTCTCGAACTCCTGACCTTGAGCGATCCACCGCCTCGGCCTCCCAGAGTGCTGGGATTACAGGTGTGAGCCACCACACCTGTCCCAAAATAGCTTCTTAATAATTTTTTATATCAATTACATGTTGAAGTAATAAACTTGGGTATATTGGACTAAATAAAAGATGTTATTAAAACTAATGTGATTTACTTGTTTCTAAGTTTTAATGTGGCTACTAAACAATTTTCTAATTGAATATCTTTCTGTAGGACAGCACTGGACCAGAGGGGAAAGTTGAGAGGGTGAGGGCCTACCCCAGGGCAGCAGTGATGGGGTTGGGAAGGAGGGGATGGATGGGAGAAGTACTGAGATACATAATCGATGGCTGTGTCCTGGCTTTAGAGAGTGAGCCAGAGGAAATAGTTAATGGCATTAAGGTGTGTAGCTAGTGTCACCAACCTGGGGGGTGGGTGCTGGTTTGTGGCAGAGGCTAGGGAAAGTAAAAACAATTGGTTGAGTAAAACTCTGCAGACAGGTGGATCTATGCCCAAGAAAGATCATCAGCAAAGAGAACTGTGAGACGGACTGAGTCCCAGAGAGTATGTGGAGACAGAGCGTCCTGGGGAATGACAGCAGGGACCTGGGGACAGGACAGCAAAGGGACAGAGAGAGGCACAAGTGGGGGTCGCGGAGGCCAAGGGAAGGTGCTTCAGCTTGTGGGGAGCAATGGTGTGAACATGAAATATAAGTTTGACAAGTATCTCTTGAATTTGTCAATTTAAGAAAGGTAAAATAAATCTTCAATAAGCAATGTCTGTCCTTTATCATTGTTTTTTTTTTTTTCCCCCGCAGACAGAGTCTTACTCTGTCACCCTGGCTAGAGTGCAGTGGCGTCAGCATAGCTTGCTGCAGTCTCAGACTCCTAGGCTCACGTGATCCTCCTAACTCAGCCTCCTGAGTAGCTGGGACTACAGGTGTGTGCCAGGGTAGAGATGGGGGTCTCACTCTTGCTCAGGTTGGCCTTGAACTCCTGGCCTCAAGGGATCCTCCTGCCTCAGTCTCCCAGAGTACTAGGATTACAGACATGAGCCACCACACCCAGCCTTATTATTGTTAATAATAATATTTAACATTATACAGCATTTACTTTGTGCCAGGCATAGCACTATAGGCTTCATACAACAGCCTCATGGGCACCTACTTTTATTATCCCCATTCAACAGATGTGAACACTGAGGCCAGAGCCATGAAGTGACTTACTCAATGTTGCATAGTCAATGACACTTGCAGGGCTCCAGCCCTGATCTGTCTGACTCCAGCCTCCACAGTTGGAACTAAACTTTTTTACAACCCCAGCCTTGCCCTGGCAAGAAGTGGGTAACTGTCATGAGCTTTTCAAAACACCAAGAAAGAAAAAAAGAATCTACCATTCTTTAATAGTTCTGGCCTTGAGGGAGCAGTGGTGATGGATGGCAAATCGTGGAGAATGCTGCATTCCAGTGCACTGAGGTCAGTGCGTGCGTGAGCTGTGTGGCACTGGTTGTCAGGGCTCAGCCTCTGTGTACACTCTCCGGGTGGATGGGCCTCTGCTTCCTGGGCACCTTCTGTCTAG
Organism: Avahi laniger; assembly: GCA_963575035.1. Classification (NCBI taxonomy): domain Eukaryota; kingdom Metazoa; phylum Chordata; class Mammalia; order Primates; family Indriidae; genus Avahi; species Avahi laniger. Next base: position 12,702 of record CAUYSK010041999.1, on the reverse strand, counting down.
TGACTGTGTTGTGCCTATTATTTTCCTACTTCACATCCTTTCTGCCCTTGTGGCCATCCCACTAAAGAATCCATAGGACCCCCGGTGAAGGATTCCTGTTGTCCGACCCTCTGGGCGAGGACTGGCTGTGCCGTGAGGAATGCCGGCCCCCACCCCCGGCCCTGCCCAGACTCATGCCTGAGGTTTTGCTGCTTTCGTTCACTTCCATACATGGAAGTGGGGCTTGCCAGCCTCTGCCAGAGAGCGCCTGTAGCAGGAGGTTTGTTTCTCCACAGCTGACAGACACCCCCTAACTCCCATTTAAAAAACGTATTGATTGAAAAAGACTCTGACTTTAAACACACGTCTGCAAAAAACAGACTGTGAGCATCTCAACAGAGAATAGGCAGTAAAAATTGCAGTCTCGTCCTTCAGTGCTGTAGTTACAACACTTACCTCCAACTTTGTTAGAAAGTTCTAATGATGTGAATGATAAGCTCTTAACTCTTGAAAGAGGTAAAGAGGCTTTTGGGGGAGGAGATATACTTTATAAACATATATGTGTGTGTATAACATATATTAGCATGCATACACTTATCTCAGTGGTTTGAGAAAAAGAAAAGAAAGTCTGAGGACCTAAGTCAAAACATAATAGTGTTCTGATGAAATGGTTAAACCAGCCCAAACCCGGGCCTCAGGCTCAGAGACGCAGTCCCAACAGGTGTAGACCTTGAAATTGCCAACAAGCCAACTGATACATATTTTTTCTTTTTCTTCTTCTTCTTCTTTTTTTTTTTTTGACATAGGTCTCACTCTGTCACCCAGGCTGGAGTGCAGTGGCATGATCATAGCTCGCTGCAGACTCAAAGTCCAGGGCTCAAGGGATCTTCCTGCATAGCTGGAACTACAGGTGCGAGCCACCATGCCTGCCTAATTTTTTATTTATTTATTTTTTTAATGTTGCCCTGGTCTTGACTCCTGGCCTCAGGTGATCCTCCCTGCTCAGCCTCCTGAGTAACTGGGACTATGGGCTTGAGCCACCACACCCAGCAAACTGATTCATATATATTTTTAAGGACTTCTTTTGGTTCTCTCAGGAAAAGGCTTTTTATAATGCACAGTGCTAGGTTCTACTCATTTTTGTTTGCTTTTGTTTCATGCATGATCAGGGATTGGACCATTTGGAAGTTAGACTTCTAGAAAGTAATAGTTGACAATAATAGATTCGAAAGTAGTTTTAGGAAATAATGTGCATTTCTTATAGAGCTGTCTTTACTGGTCTGATGGGTAATTTGCTGGTCCTTTTGTGCCAGATTCTTTACCATATTGTCTGGTTCTTTCTCCTGCTACCACCTACGGTACAATTCTTGAGTATTTCACTGGATTTTCTTTGTAGTCTGCCTCATTTCTACTTAGTGGTATTCTCTGAGCTTTGTTATAGTGGAATGTGAATTATTTTGAAGCCATAATTCAAGACGTAAAGTTCTGGAAGCATGTGCCAAACTCTGGTTTTGCTTTTGGGGACTGGATGGGGAGGTGAAAAGACTTCTGCTAGCCTGACCGTTTGTACCCCGCCCCCAACACCAGATATAGTTTCTGTCTTGGATAAGATCTTAAAAATAAAATCAAACCTTCTAGGCCTTTCTTATCATGATGTATTTTGAGCTTAAAATAGCAAACCTTAAGCTTATTCATCTCTGCACCCACTCCCATCCCCCACGGGATCCGTTTCTTTAATTGTATAAAAAGATTCTGAAATTCTTCCTTGATTCTTTTCCTGCCTCCAGGGGAAAGGGTTGAACCCGCATCAGCTTTATTGCTCCAGTCGGTGATGTTGATCTGAATTCCTTCTCTTGCTCTTTTGCTAGTTAAAAGGTTCCCTGCTGTGACACATGGATGTGTATTCAGAGGGCATTGAATTTGTAAGGCGAATGGAACTGCCTTCGGAGTTAAAGGGCTTCTTTTAAGCCACTTTTTTTTTCTTTTTTTTTTAAAAAAATGATTTCTCAAGCTTCAGGCTGTCATCGGCCTACTAATTGTTTTGCCTCCAAGCAGGACCAGTACCTGGGGCAAATTACTACTGGTTGTTGAATCTTAGCGCCCCAGAAGCTGCTGGTCAAATGGCTGTTACCACAAGGTGCCCAGGCTGAAGCTGGGGCTGAAGGTTGGATAGTGTCCACCCACACCAGCACCAGCCTGAGTCCACAAGCTCGCCAGGCTGCCCCTTTCCAGATTGAGGAAGGGGGCTAAGCCCTAGCTGAAGAGGGCAGTAGAAAGAAGAGGTGGCTGCTCTCTGCTCTTGCTGTGTCCTCTTGTCCTGAGGTGTGGATTATTTAGGGAATGCAGGGAGGCAAGGAATGGGGTTGGGAACTCTGTATGTATGCCTCCAAGTGAAACATCAAGTGGTGATTTTCAACCCTGGCTAATAACCAGGGCCACCTGGGGAACTTTTAAAAATACATATTTCCAGTCTGCTTGTTCACTGTTACATCCCCAGCAGAGAGCACTGTGCCTGGTTCTGTATGGTTATGTATCCACAGGGGATTGGTTCCAGGACCCGCTCCCGTGCCCCAATACCAAAATCCTAGGATGCTCAAGTCCCTTATGTAAAATGGCATATTTGTATATAAACTGTGTACATCCTCCCATATACTTTAAATCATCTCTAGATTGCTTATAATACCTAACACAATGTAAATGCTACGTAAGTGGTTGTTATTGGCTCCAGGTCCTCTGCATATACCAAAATCTGAACATACTCAAGTCCCTCAGTCAGCCCTGTGGGACCTGCACACAGGAAAGTTGACCCTCAGTATAGGCAGGTTTTGCATGCTGCAAATATCGTATTTTCTTTTTTTCTTTTCTTTAGATACACAATCTCTCTCTGTTGCCAGGCTGGAGTGCAGTGACATCAGCAGAGCTCACTGCAGCCTCAAACTCCTGGGCTCGCACGATCCTCCCACCTCAGTCTCCCAGGTAGCTGGGACTATGGGCACACATCCCCATACTTGGCGTGTATTGTTTTTTAATGCTGGGGTTTTTTTTCATTAATTTTTTTTTTCATCTAATATTTTTGATTTGAGGTTGGTTGAATCTACAGATGTGAAACTCATGGATATGGAGGGCTGATTGTACAAAACTAAAAATCAGTTAAGTCCCTGGGTAACCCATTCTGTCTGTCTGTAATGGTTAGAAAAGTGAGCAGGTACAATCTCTTAGCCAATCATTCACACACAGAGTCCATCCATCTCAGCTAAGCATCCGTGAGTCCTCTTCATGCTGTAAACGCTAGAGATCCTGATGATTATTTGTGTTAATGTGCTTCTAAGTCATTATTACACTCAGGTATCTAGTGCTTTGCCATCTCAAATGGAACATAAATGAGGGAGATGCTGAGAATGAATAATCCTAACAAGTGTAAGAGTAAGAATTTTATAGCTTTCATTGATTGAGTGTGCCCTTGGCCAGGCCCTTCCAAGTGTTTTGCATGCATTTATCTATCTGTAGACAACACTTAGAGTGAGATGCTTGGGTGCAGTAGCTTTCCCAGTCATACTGCCAGGATTTGCACACTGGCCCTGGAGCTGTGCTGAATGCCTGATAACTCCTGGAGATGAGGAGAAGTGCCTACAGAGCTACTAACTGGCAGAATCACCTGGTCAGTTGGTCTTCCCTCCAGAGCCTGTTCTTTTTCCCTGTGCACCACCATGTCGCATGAGGACATGTGGTTGGGCACATTTGGGAAGCAAATGTGGTCTCTGTCTTTTGCCGGGCCTGCCAGGAATTTCTTAGCCAAAGTGTTACTGGGGATAAGGTGAGCTCAGATCTTGAGCATACTGACCACAGACTCTTGGAAAAAGGAGTATAGGAAGATGAGTTAGAAACCTCAGTTCTCAGAAAATGGCCTTCAGAACTTTAAAGCACCTAAAATCCATCCTTGTCTTCTTTTAGTTAACCCAGCTCCCCCAACACATACACACGTGTACACACACACACACACACACACAAATGCAGTCTCTCCCTACCCCAGGTAGTGTCTCTGGCAGCAAAGAAAGAGTCCTTTGAGCAGCCAACTGGGTGAACACAGCCAAGGTCCCAGGAGCCCAAGGACATTTCCAGCCTGTGGTTTGCTGGCCTAACCCTAAGGCACTCCTGATTGGCTGATCATCTCTGAATGATTAGCGTTTCTGTGAAAGGGCAGAATTGACAAGATTCAAGAGAGAGATAAGCAATGGGAGCAAGTGGGAGTTTTAGGCAGCTCCACTGAACATTTGTTTTATTGGGGTTAAAGATGGGAAAACAACCATACCCTTAACGTCCACTGAGTTTTTGATGTTTAACCTCTAACTCTGTCGTCTAGGAGACACTTACCTATTCCCCAAGGTTCCTTTAAAGACTCACTTGGAACAGTAGGGCATATGACAGGGCAGCAAGCCCCAATACTGCTGTCACCTGAATGCTTGAAGCAGCAGTGGGGAATTTCTGCATAGACCTTTGTGTGCGCATGAAACACAGGGCTAATCTTTCCTTCTGCAAAGAAACATGCTACCTTCCTGTACATCCCTTTTTGTGAGTCTTCCGTTTTCTAGCCTTTGATAGAGTCAGAGGAGTAAAAAGTAATTGACTTTTGTCTCTGCTCTATCCTGTGAAAACTGCTTGTGTGTGAGTTGGGAGGCAATAGGGAGTGGTGAGCCTGGGGCAAACTCCTTCATCTCAAGGGAGCAGCCAGGCTGGAATGCAATGCACACCCTTGGTCGAAGCTTTCAGAATTTTTAGGAGCTGTGAAATCTCCTGATTGCTAAGTATCATAAAACATTGCATGATCCAAATGACACATTTGGTCTATGAGTGTCCTCATGGTGATTTCAGTCTTAAGGGATACGGCTAGTGCAGCACCTCCCAACACTGTGCTCTTTTTGTATCTGTGGGGCACCTATGGGAGTTTTGCACAGGGAGGCACCAGGAGCATTTGGGGGTATGGAGTGCATGTTTTCCTGGGAGTTTATAGTGTTGCTTACAGAAAAAAGGACCTACCCGGGTCAGGAAGCAATAAAGAACAAGAAGAGACGGCAAATTCAGCTGTGTGGATGGTGTGGAAAGAGTCAGAAGGTGAGCTTGAGACCCCTGGGAGTAGTCAGAGAAGGCCCCCAGAGGGGCAGGCAGGACTTGCCTTGGGCCTGGAAGGGGAGGGGAGAAGGAACATTTTAGGGAGATTCCCAGTGTGATCTCAGAAGTGGCCATAACACATACTATGTACATAGCACTTGACCCTTTTCAAAGTGCTTTCCCAGTATTTATTCCTGATGACAATGCTGTGAGACAAGGGAACTAACTCATGTTTAGAGACACTCAGGAGACGTGCTGGGGACTGAGCCCTGTGCCAAGTGCTTTACATACGCTTTTCTGCGGTGTCCTCTAAGCATCCCTGTGAGGTAGGGAGTGTTAATCCGTTTTTCAAGGGAGGAAATTGAGGCTCAGAGATGTGAAGTGACTTACTCAAGCCATGTAAAGTAGCAAGTGACAGAGGTGGGATTCAAGCCCAGCTCTGTCTCCAAAACCCAGCCAACTTCTGTCACAAAAATGCTCTGGACCACTCAGCCATCAAAGTCAGACCCAGGTCCTGAGAGGAGCTTGTTAGGAGTAGAGGGAGAGAAGTCTGCACTGGGGGTGGGGGTGGCCCATGGAGACCCTTGTGAGCAGGCAAGAAAGTTCTCGCTGAATGTAGGATGATTTAAGCAGCCATTAAAGTGTTTTGAACCAAGGTATGAGGAGATGATCATGGCATTTAAGGAAAATTGCTCTGGTGCAGTTTTGTCATAGGAACACCAGGGGGGAAAGACCGACCAGGGTGGTGACAGAGGCAGGGCTTGCCCCAGGGACAGGACCCCAGGCCTGAGAAAACAGCTTTCAGCCCCTTTTGGCACTCTGTGAGCATTTTAAAGAGAAATGCTGGCTGTTCACATCACCAGTGTGGTGTTGGTTATTGAGGCAACCATTCCTAGAGTTCACTGGTGAGCCCTTTGGGCATCTGACTCCATTTTAGAAAAATCCATTTCCATTCTGTGGCCAATTTTCTCCTCTTAGTGTGTCTCAGAGTTGGTTTGTTATTGTTGGTTTTTAAATTTCCCCAGTGCGGCCCTCATCTGAAAGAAAACACTGACCCCATTGGCCACAATTTAAAAAAATCTGACCTATGCCCAAGACTTTCTGGATTTTTCTGTTGGTTTTTTAACATCTAAGAGTCAGGAATATGTACTTGCTGGAATCCCCACACTAAGCTTGATGTTTTGAGGTGGAAATGAGGGAAGGGGGTTTGCTTCCCTTTTCCCTTCCTCCCTACCCTCTCCCTACCAACTGGCCTGCTTGCCCAGGGACTTTGTCTGAACGGAATAATTTGCCAGAGATGGAAGAAAACAAGCTCTGGTCACTTTGAGCTATTTGACACAAATACACAAACAAAAAAGATCTGCCATACTTTTGGCCCTTTGCCATCTGTTGAACTGAAAGGGCCCTCCTGTTGCTTCAAAGTGAACAGGTGAGAGAAACCACCACATTTGCATGAACACAAAGCAAGACCTTTGCAGTTGACTGGGAAAATAACTTCTTTTGGACGTGGTCCTAATGCAGGGAGTATCTGTATGAACTTTGTTGTTGTTGTTGTTGAGATAGAGGATCTCGCTCTTTCCCCCAGGCTAGAGTGTAGTGGTATCATCATAGCTCACTGTAGCCTTGAACTCCTTGGCTCAAGCAATCCTCCCACCTTAGCTTCCTGAGCAGCTGGGCTATAGGTGCACAGCATGCACCTGGCTGATTTTTGAATTTTTTGTAGAGACGGGGTCTTGCTACTTTGCCCAGGCTGGTCTTGACCTCCTGGCCTCAAAGTAATCTTCCTGCCTGAGCCTACGAAAGTGCTGGGATTACAGGTGTGAGCCACCCCGTCCATCCTACACTTTAAGCCTTGAAGTCGGAGAAGTATATTTGATCTCCTTGGAGTTTGGGGCTAATATGGATGAGATTGGAACATGAATCACCTAGATTTGAAGCTTTCCTTATGGAAGCTTAATAAGCAAGCTATGGAGCCGGCGGTGTTTTTTTTTTAAGGGAAGAATTGTTTAACTAAATAACTTTCAAAAATTATTTAAAAAATTATGGTAGAATATACATAATTTACCATCTTAACCATTTTTAAGTTTATTATTCAGTAGCATTAAGTACATGCATTCATATTATTGTACAACAATCACCACCATCCATCTCCAGAACTTACTTGTCTTCTCAAATGGAAACTGTGTACCCATTAAACAATAACTTCCTGTTTCTTCCTCCCCCAGCCCCTGGTAACCACGCTTCTACTTTCTGTTGCTTTGAATTTGACTACCCAGTACCTCACGAGTGAAACCATAACAATATTTTTCCCCTTGTGTCTGGCTTATTTCATTTATAATAGCCTAATGTCTTCGAGGTTGTAGCATGTGTCAGAATTTCCTTCCTTTTTAAGGCTGAATAATATTCCATTGTATGTAAGTACCACATTTTGCTTATCTTATCTTTCATCTGTTAATAAGTCATAGGCCTAAATAAATTTTAAGGTCTCTTCCAACTTTATGATTTTACGAATCTCTGATTTTCCTTTTGTAACCTTACTTTTTCTTCTGCCCATAAACTAGGACTGGCAATTACGGATTTTTTAGGGGGAATTAATTTAAAATTTGTTAGTAATGTTCTTTTGAAGAAATATATATGATTTAATGACAAGGTAATTAACTTATTTTCAATGTCTCAAGGCTGGACAGAGTAACTTAGAAAGTGCACAAAGTGTGGAGAATAGACCTGCTTGGGAGTGATTTCTTGGGACCTTGCCTGGGATTCCTTTCTGCCTTCCCTTGGTGACCTCAGAACCCTCCAGCCAGTAAATCTCTATGAAGCTCCGTTTCCCTTTTGTGACTTTTCTCTGGAGATCCTTGAACTTGGGTAGTTAATACAGAGCTGGGAGTCAACTGTTCACTGGGTAACTGTGCAGGACAAGTACCTCAGTTTAGAGATTTAAAATTCACAAACATTTTAGTCAAGAAAGAATTATGGCTCCCAAGAAGGAGCTAACCTTAATATTTACCTTTAGAAATTGACAGGCTATTTTAAAACACTGAAGTATGTTGGTGCAGGGCAGGGAGGAGGGTTCTAAATGCTTGTCTGTCCCATTGTAAATCCAGCTAGGCAAACACATGCTGTGAATTTGCAGCGGTGCCTTGGACTCCTGTTTTTAAGGTTCTGAAAAGCCCGCTGGGTCGTTGTAAAATGAGGTGAGCTGTAAGGTGCCAGTCCTGAGTGGTGAAGGGGTCTGGGCTATGTCTTTGTAACGTGAATTGCCTTTGACCCCAGTAGAATTGGTTTTTGGCAGCCCTGTTGCATTTTGAAGTTGCCCAGGGCATTTTTTTCTTCTTTTTACCAAAACATTTATTGGATATTTTTCTCTTTTAAAAGTAATTTTGGATCATTGCAGAAAATTGGAAAATACGAAAAACTATATAGGATAAATCATCTGTAGACCTCCCTACCTAGAAGTAATGATGCTCTTATGTTCTTAGATCACAAGGCAGCCTTATTTTTTTTTGTATATGCACGTATATGTGTGTCTTATAAATTTAGAGTGTATTTCCATGTAAGACTGTATTTTTCAAAAAGATGTTCTCTAATAGCTACATGGTATTTCCCTATATATGTGCGTAACATGATTTAACAATTTCATATTATAGGAAACTAGCCAGTTCCAAATTGTGCTATAATAACCAGTGCTGTTATAAATTTGGTTGTTTTGTTTTTGATACAGGGTCTTTGTCACTCAGGCTGAAGTACAGTGGCACCATCATAGCTCACTGCAACCTTGAACTCTTGGGCTCAAGTGATCCTCCTGCCTCAGCGTCCCAAGTAGCTTGGAACTACAGGCACGTACCACTGTGCCCTCCTAAGTTTTTCTATTTTTTGTAGAGACGAGACCTCTGTGTTGCTCAGGCTGGTCTTGAATTCCTGGCCTCAAACGATCGATCCTCCTGCCTCGGCATCCCAGAGTGCTGGGATTACAGGCACACTGCACTGGCCTACTCTTTGTATCTTAAACACGTTTTGCTGTTGTGTTGTAGACTATTTCTGGCAGCTTTAATTTCCCTTGAGTGAGAAAGTTTTGTAAGGTCCCATATTTGCCCATATACAAGGCTTGCACTTTCTACCTGGTTCTCATCTCTCTGCCTTGTTGCTGACAGATCTTGAATTTGTTGGTATAAAATTGTTACTACGTTAGCTCTTCATTATCTGGATGGGAGTAGGGAAGATGCTGGACCCACGGGCCAGCTTAGCAGGGAATGTCTGTGTTCTCTTCTGTGTTTGTTGGAGCTGCTGAGAGGAGGTCAATGTAAGCTTGGGGATTTTTCTTTGGTTCAGCCTTTGCACTGGCTATGACCTGTGACTGTGGCCAGCTCACCTTTCTGTCACATTGAGGCAAGCTCTTGCCGCCTGCTGAAGATACCACACCACGGCCCGGACCTCTCATCCCACACTTTTCAATAGTGCTTTCTGGAGGAGTACAGCAGCCCAAGTGAAACACTTATTCTTCCTCTCAGGTCACTCTTATCCTCCAGTGCTTGCCCTTCCAGGCAAGGGGGCATCTGTGGGATTTCCCCAGGGTCTCTTGTCACTTAACCTCTGTGTAGTTGCTGCTGCCGCTGCAGCTCAGGAGGGCAGTTGCAAGCCTGGCCTTGGTAGCTTTTTCAAATGTCCCTGCTACAGCAATTCCTTTTCCTTCCTTCACATCCTATACCAAGCTTAAATCTTCTGGGTTATTATTTAGTGACGACCCACAAGCTGTCCTGGGTCGCTCCTGTGTTTTCCGCTGCCTTGCTGGTCTGCCACTGAGTGCTGCCCTGGGCCGTATGACTTCAAAGCCATTCCCCCAGAAGTAGCTGTCCTTAAACGAAAACTAAAACGAAAGACATTTCTGAGCTCTTTAAAAAATAATAATAATAATAATAAAACGCCCCGTGAATTCTCTGCTTTTCATGTGGTTCCTGGCGTTCCCGACAGCGTGACCTGTTGTGGGCTGCCAGCTCTAATTCCTTTGATGTCTGTCTCCAGGATACTTCCCTGGAATCTGTGCAGAGAAGAGTGAAATTGTCTGCTGTGAGTGTGTGTGCTGGCGAGGGAGGTGGAGAGACCCCGGTAACTTTGTGTGCATGTGCTGAAGGAAATGAGCTTGACCTGGCAGTAACCCTGGAGGGATGTTCCTCTTGATTATGGAGAGCTGTTTAGTTTTTTTTCCTATTCACCCCCCAACCCAAGTTTTCCTTGAAACTGCTCCTTTCATGGTCACTGTGAATGATCACCGCCTAGTGATCTTCTCCAGGTATAGTTCTTGTTTCCCCGAGTTCTTCCAAACAGGGTGTGAGGTGTCCCTGTTGGGAGTTGATTCCTTCTGTTTCCTCTGGCCATTTCCCTCTTAGAAAACCTGGGTTTTTCTTTTTTGCTATGGCTCGTGGGCCCCTCTCCATATTTTCCTTAAAAAAGATTTTTTTTTCTTATTTCAAATATATACACAATAATGTCATGAGCCCCCGTGTACCCATCATCCAGCTGCAATGGTGACCAATTTATAGCCAGTCTTGTTTAAGCTATACCCTCTCTCATCCTGCCCCTACATCATTTAGAAGCAAATTCCAGACATATAATTTCAGCCATAAATATTTAAATGTGTATCTATAGGCTGGGCGCGGTGTCTCATGCCTGTTATCCTAGCACTCTGGGAGGCCGAGGTGGGAGGATCGCTTGAGGTCCGGAGTTGGAGACCAGCCTTAGTAAGAGCGAGACCCTGTCTCTACTTAAAATAGAAAAAATTAGTCAGGCGTGGTGGTGCGAGCCTGTAGTCCCAGCTACTTGGGAGGCTGAGATGGGAGGATTGCTTGAACCCAGGAGTTTGAGGTTGCACTGAGCTATGATGAGGCTACTGCACTCTAACCAGGGTGGCAAAGGGAGATTCTGTCTCAAAAAAAAAAATGTGTGTCTATAAAAGGTAAGGATTTGAAAAATAACCAATAGTATTATCATATTCCCCAAATTAATAATTCCTTAACATCATGAACTATCTAGTCATTGCTTAAATAACCCATATCTCATTTTTAACCTATTTATATTGTATATATTGAAGGTATATAACATGCTTTGATAAAAATATACATGGTTAAATGATTAATGTAGTCAAGCAGATTTATCTGTCACTTTCTATAGTTACCATTTTTAAAATTATATGTATATAATTTTAAAATTATATGTATATATAATATGTACATGTATACATAATATGTACATGTATACATAATATGTCTATGTAATTTTAAAATTATATGTATATCTTGATTCATGTCAAGCTTTCTTTCACTTAAGTGTTTACCCAGCCACACACCTACGGAGTTCTAATTACACAGCACATCAAGCTAGCATGGGGATTCAATGAAAGGCAACCCGTCTAGGGTGCTTGGCCAGCTACATAGTAGGCAGGCTCTTTACCCAGAAGGTGGCCCGTCTCATGCTACAGACACTCCTGGTCATGTAGCCCCCTGGCTGGAGCCCTGGCCTACTTCTCGCCATAGATAGTTTCCTCATCAACTTTGAGTCTCTTGGGTCACAACACATTTTTGTTAAATATGGTGTATCAAACTATAGCCTTTAAAAATGCTGTTTCTTTTTTTCTTATATATCTTAACTTACCTAGCACTCACTGTGTATTTGACACTATTTTAAGTGCTCATTACATGTTAGCTTGTTTAATTCTTACAACAGCCCTTAAAGATTAGCTTGTAGTCACCGGAGGGAGAGGTCTCCCTCCTGCTTCTGTCGATTGCCCTTTGCGGATGGCTGGCATGTCTCCGTGTCACTAGCAGGCCACTCACATAGATCCTACCAACTGAAGATGCGCAGCCAGGCTCAGCGCTGCGTGGACGCTGTCCCTGGAGGGCCTGGCTATACTGATCTGCTGAAGCGATTTTCTATCTCTTTTCTATTAGTAGGTATTGGGATGGTGAACACAAGTCCTGCATCTTCTGGGACACTGCCAGTTTTATATCATTTTAACTTTTTCAGGAACGGTGAGTTTATATGGATAAATGTGATTTAACTGCAATGCCTTTGTAAAGTATTTCATATGTTTTTGCAAGTTAGAAAAAAATCTATCATAAAGCCATGGTTCAGCTGTCAGCTCTGACACCTGACTAGCATGTCATACCCTGTTTCAGTCAGGTGTCCGTAGCATTCTTCTTTCCTTACTGTTCACATAGCCATAATTTGGCACCGCAGACCAGGAGACAGGCCGACACACTTCCTTCTTCTCTCCTGCCTTTTATCCAAGTCTGGTTTTCCCGCAGCAAGTAGCATCTTGTCACCAGGTCACTTTTAGGGCACTGGAAAGTGTGGAAGGAGAGAGCCTTTGCGTCGTTCCGTGGCAGTGTATAGCGTGTGCATTTACAGAAGGGGCCCGGGCCGGGCACGGTGGCTCATGTCTGTAATCCTAGCACTCTGGGAGGCCGAAGCGGGCAGATTGTTTGAGCTCAGGAGTTCGAAACCAGCCTGAGCAAGAGCGAGACTCCGTCTCTACTAAAAATAGAAAGAAATTAATCGGACAACTAAAAATATATAGAAAAAATTAGCCGGGCATGGTGGCGCATGCCTGTAGTCCCAGCTACT
>CAUYSK010041997.1:0-19236 GCA_963575035.1 Avahi laniger | reverse complement strand
CTCAGACTCCTGGGCTCAAGCGATCCTCCTGCCTCAGCCTCCCAAGTAGCTGGGACTACAGGCATGCGCCACCATGCCTGGCTAATTTTTTCTATATATTTTTAGTTGTCCAATTAATTTCTTTCTATTTTTAGTAGAGACGGGAACGGGGTCTCGCTCTTGCTCAGACTGGTCTTGAACTCCTGACCTGTAGCGATCCACCTGCCTTGGCCTCCTAGAGTGCTAGAATTACAGGCATGAGCCACCGCACCCGGCCACTTCCAACTCTTTTTAAAGATAGTTTGTTATGCATGTGTATGTATTCATAAGCAATATAGAGCACTACTGTATATATATTTTAACTTACATAAATGGTACCCTTTTGTATTGGTCTACTCAGACTGCCATAACAAAATATCACACAGACTGGGTAGCTTAAACAATAGAAATATATTTTCTCACAGTTCTGGAGGCCAAAAGTTCCAGCTAATTTAGTTCTTGGGCGTCACAGTGGCTTATATGCCTATAATCCTAGCACTCTGGGAGGCCAAGGTGGGAGGATCACTTGAAGTCAGGAGTTCAAGACCAGCCTGAGCAAGAGTGAAAGCCCTGTCTCTACTAAGAATAGAAAAAATAGCCGAGTGTGTTGGTGCATGCCTGTAGTTCCAGGTACTTCGGAGGCTAAAGTGGATCGCTTGAGCCCAGGAGTTTGAGGTTGCTGTGCGCTAGGCTGACACCATGGCACTCTAGCCTGGGTGACAGAGTGAGACAATGTCTCAAAAAAAAAAAATCAGTTCCTGGTAAGGGCTCTCTTCCTGGCTTGTAAACAGCTGCCTTCTTGCTGTGTTTTCACATGGCAAGGAGAGAGAAAGAGATCTCACTCTCTTCCTGTTCTTATAAGACCACAGTCCTATTACATTAGAGTTCTACTCTTATGGCCTCATATAACCTTACCATTTATTAATTCCGTTATCTTAGTCAAACCACTTCACATCCCAAAACCTCATTTTTTCAGTAAAATGGGGATAGTAATGGAACTCTTATCATGGGATAGAATTAAATAAGATATGTGAGCCGGATGCCTTGGTTCGCACCTGTAATCACAGCTACTCCAGAGGCTTGAGGTGGGAGGATCACTTGAGGCCAGGAGTCCGAGACCAGCCTGGGCAATATAGTGAGACTCTATTTCTAAAAAAAGAATTTAAAAAATTAGCCAGGCATGGTGGCACATGACTGTAGTCCCAGCTACTTGGTAGGCTCAGGCAGGAGGATTGCTTGAACTCAGGAGTTCGAGGCTACAGTGAGCTATGATCATGCTCTCCTAAACAAAAAAAAAGATATATGAAGCATAATACATGTCAAAAAGTAAATTGTTAGTTATTATTAATAGTGTAGCAGTAATCGTCCTTCTTTATAACAAAAATAACAGTATCAAATATACCATTTTTTATTCTTATTATATCAAGGAATCAAATGGAGCCAGGTAATCTGAAGAAAGTTTATGATAGGAATATCTCATGAAAAAAGTTTCATCTAGTTTAATATCAAGTACTTAAAATGAACAGTGACAAATTCATTAACAAAAGATTAACTAAATAAAAAATTTAAACTTTTAAATGGCAAAAATACACAAGGTTAAAAGACAAATTGGGAAACATAATGTATGCTGTAAGTTGTAAAAATGAATCAGATAAAGGACAAATACTCTTAACAGAAAATTGGACAAAGAACATCAACAGGCAATTCACAAAAGAAATACAAATTAGTAAAAGAATTGAAGGATGTACAACCTTGCTGGTAACCAAAGACATGAAGACTGAAAAGGAAGAAAATATTGGAAATACTCAATGTTGGTTGAGAGTATGAGAAAAAAGCATACAAACTCATACATTTTTGGAGAAGATGTAAAGTGGTGCTTTCTTTATGAAGGGTAGTTTGACAATATATGTTGTTTATAATGTTCATCCTTTTTAATCAAAAAATACACTTCTAGACATTTGTTCTAAAGGAGAAAATTGTAAAAATACACAGCTGTATGTACACAGCATCACTTATAACAGTAAAAAGTTGAAAATGACTTAAATTTCTAACAGGATGCATTGAATAAATTGTCTATGGCACATCCCTTTACTAGAATATTACCTATTGAAAATGATATAGTTTATTCATTTTATCATTCAACAAATCTTTGAATGCATAAGACCACCCATATATTGAAAATGGTGATTAATTTATTCATTTCATCATCCAACAAATATGTGAGTGCACATTGTGTGGAAGACACTGTTGTGTAAGTAGATGTACAATAGTAAATAATATGAAGACCCGGCTTACATTCGAGTTCTATATTCATATAGAAACATTTTCACAAATACTTTATATGAAAAAGATTTAAAAAGAGCACATATAGTTAAATTCCATTTGTATAAAATTTATATAATAAAATATTAAAATTATAGAGTTATGCATTATCCCTAGTGAGAAATCTGGATGGATGTTCATGACAACGTTTACAGAGGTTTTTCTTGAATTCTAGAATTTGGCAGTAATTTTTACATTCAACTTAATAATTTCTCTCATTTAAGTATTTTGATATTTGTGTAAAATAAAATTAAAGATCAAGACAGGAGATTCTGTCACATTAGTGATACTGACTTGACGAAACCTCAACTGGGTACTCACCACGAAATATTATGTCATATGATGTCATGACTCCTAAACTATAAATTTATATTAACATGGCATTATCCCTTTTTTGGAATAATTTGATATAATTACAGGATGGAATCAAAAGATACTCAAGTGCTTCAGGGTCTGCTATCAAAACAACTGCTGCAGTCAGTGATTCCTTCCTAGGTCTGCAAGTGTACGGCCGACAGGTAAGCAGGCAAGATGACGCAGGTCTCTCTTCTTCTTTAGAGCATTGCATAATGGAATTTAGTAACTCAGTCATTGTACAGTACTGGAGATCTGTTTGTTTGAAAATAAGGCAAAAATTATAATACAAGGAGAGATTGGAAGGGGATCTCCTTGAGCCTTCAAGAACATTAAAATTTTAGCTAATCCTGGACAGTATAATCAAGGAAAATAACTTCTTGATACACATGAAAAAGATTTAAATTGCAGAAGTTGAAATGACAATCTTATTGAAAAAGAAAATGAAGACAGATACAGTTTAATAGAACAACATAGAATATATATAGATTGTTCTGTTCTTGGGTTAAAAGGTGACAGAAGAGTGTTGAATGCTTAATCTCAGTTTTTTAAATTCTTTGAGCTGGTCGTAAAATTGGCCATAGTGACTACTAGCTAATACATTTACAGTTTCTATGTCTGCATTTACATTTATAACTAACACGTTATCACTTTTCTGAAATTTCATGAGTTCAATTTATATCTATCTTTGCTGATTTATATTGAAAGCATTTGCATGTTAGGATAATACTAACTCAAGAAACAATCTTCTTGGCATTTAGGAATGACATGTAAGTTCAGTTACTCAGCTGAGATAACTGGTAGACTATGAAGCTATTATTGAGAGAAGAAAAATATCCAATTTTGTGGAACCATATACAAAAATTTTGTGGAAAGAGGTATCCAAAAGTGTATGATACCTAATAAATAATACCATTCGGAAATACATTCATTAGCAAATAACTAACATTAAATTTCAGAAACAAAGTGTAAAAATCAAGGGGAGAAGGTGGAATTAGAGATACCAGCCTTCTAGTTTTTGCTCTGTCACAAGTCAGTATTACCTTGAAACCTGAAAATAACCACATAATTTCCTTTGAGACTATTTCCTTACCTGTTAGAAAGAGACAAAGGGATTAGATGATGATGATGATGATGTCCTATCGTATATCTCAAGATTTTTATAAGAAACTGAAAAGCTTTTGGAAACCAAAGATATTTTATAAATATAAATATAGATTATTATTATGACTATTTAAAGTATACATGTTCAATTACTTTGGCAATTTATAAAATAATAATACACTGCCATTTTGCAAATGTGGATGCCCTGTATGGTCATGCTTCAGAATCCACTGGAGATTGGTTCCAGGACTCCCTTCAGATACCGAAATCCAAGCGTGCTCAAGTCCCTGATATGAAATGGCATAGTACTTGCATATAACCTACACACATCCTCCCGTATACCTTAAATTATCTCTAGATTACTTATATGCCTAATACAACGTAAATGCTCCATACGTAGCCGTTTAATGTGTAGTGTTTATTAATTTGTATTATTTTTTACTGTTGTATTGTTGGGCGTTTTTTTTTCCCCACTATTTTTGATCCCCAGTTGGTTGACTCTGCAGATGCAGAGGACTTTCTGGATGTGCATTTGTGTCAGATAGATTTTGTACATTGAAGAACTGTAATTAATCCAAATGCAAAATTACCTGCTTCATAAAACTTTGATCTTTCCTAAGCATCTAAATTCATAATCAAATTGAACATGTAAAGGTGACTGATTATGAAGATATCTATAAAGCTGTTGTTGACTTTGATTCACTCTGAAATAGCATATCACCACCGTCCCGTTCCCACCCCACCTCCTTCCGAATCTGGAAATTTAAAAGTTTTTTCAAGACTATAGAAAAGAATACCTTCAATTCCTCATAAATATTCTTATAAAATGGACTAAGGTAGATTGTTAATAATTTGTAGTACCCAGTTAAAAGACTACATGGGTAAGTTCATTTGTGAAAATTCATATCATTGTAAACTTATGACACGTGTACTTTCCTTTATGTGTGTTGTACTTTAATAAAAAGTTTAAATGAAGTCTGATAGAAACCATCTTACCTTCAGTTTGTTTCCTGAGGCAAAAATTTCCAGAATTAACTTTGGGAAAATTGCTTTTTTAGCCAACCTGGTGCTACTCAAAGTACATAGAAGCCTTAGAACAGGAGAGAATTCTTCTTAAAGTCCAAGAAGAACTGGAAAAAAGGTTGATTATAGGTAATTTTTGCTTATAGGGTTACTTTGTTATCTTCTATCACAGATTAATTTTAGAGGACTTTGCAAATGATTAATGTTTTTCTTATTTCTCTTATTTTTGTGCAGGTACATCTCTCACACATTTTAAGCCTACTCCTTTACTCATGTCTTTGAAAAAGAATATGACTGTCCTAAGCCCGAGTGAGTTTCCACCAAGTCTGTCTTCAGTTCATTCTTATTGTTGGAGTTGTGCCTCTCCCCTGGGAGGAGAGGATGAGGACTGACTCACTGACACTGTTTTGAGCCCCAGATTAGGAGAATTTCTCTGTGTGTGTATGTTTCCTGCCTCTCTGTCTCTGTCTTCTCTCCTCGGCTGAGGAGGAGAGACTAAGATATATACCTAAAACTTCATCTCTTTTCCAGAGTAACAGCGTTCGTGTGAGTGTTTACATCCTGCCGCTGGTAAATGCAAGGTAGGTCATAGAGTCTGAGAGTTGGTCACTCCCACCCATGTCCCTTTAACACACACTCTTATGTACACCCACGCACATAAACCATATGCACCTACTTGCCCACTAACAAATAAGTGGGTGGGAGAGCCTTGCCTCCCTTTTGAATGACAGTCTCCTACAAAGTAAGACCTCTGAAGAGTGATCATATGTTGCTTCTATTTACCCCTTATCTATTCTTCTCTTTCACAAAGAACATGTATGTAAGATATTTCCCCAAGGTTTCCTAAAATTGGGAATATAAGAAGGAACTGAAAATTTAAAAAGTAACTAAAAATCAAGCCAGGGCCCTTCTCCTGTACAGATACTGATGTGATTATACAATTTTGATTGGATATTAATGTTAGAGTTTAACATGCCTTCCAAAGTAGTCTAGAAGTATAATATAGTATATTTGTAGCCCTTTGTCCAAATACTTGAAGAATCCAGCTAAAAGTCCCCTTTCTCGTATCTTTTGCTTTGCAGATTAGCTTTTAGGCTTCTCAGCATCCTTAGTTTGCTGGTTCTTGGGAGGGTTTGATGAGTAGGCCTTGATGCTCTGAGCCTCCTCATTCTTGTCTCTTCTGGTCCCCGCTTTCCCTGTACCCTTCTGCTGGTTCCTCCACCCCTCAGGTCAGCCTCATAGTGCCCCTAACACGGAGGGCGTGCTGACACATCTGTTCACTTTTCCATCATTAGAATAACTCTGTGTACATTTTAATTGTTGTTGTTTTGACTTTATATTTTCTGTATGTTTACATTTTTATCCATTTATTTTTCTTTTGCAGGAATTCTTTAACCCAAATTTAACTGACATGAGAAGCTCAAGCGATTTTTTTTGATGGTCTGTATTAGAGCAAGCCTAGCATCTAAATAAAGTTTGGCTTGTCTTAGTCCTACGGTTTTCAAAGTACAGCTATCCTGCATACATGACATACAAGACTATAAAACAGTTTTTAAACATATTTGGAATAGAATCACTACTATCTAGGTCAGAAGAATCAAAATGTTTTGCTTATCACCATCCTTAAGGAAGTCTAATGCTATGCTCCTCAAGTAATCTTTCAACAAATATTCCTTGAGCATTTACTATATTTTGTTAGCAGATATATTCAGCAGGTAATTAGGGGACAAATATTCCCTATAATAAATTGTCCCAAAACATAAAGGGAAGAGCCTTTCCCACTCCATCCCCAACTCTAAAAGAACTGTGTATTAAAGTGAGGGTTCCAATACTTTACTGTGCTTAAGACTTACTTGTGACATTTGCTAGCAATGCAGGTTCCTGGGCCCTCTCCCTGAGAGTCTGATTCAGTAGTTCTTGGGCAGGACCCAGGAATCTTTCTCTTTAACAGACACCCTAGGTGATTCTGATGCAGGTCTTCCACAAACCAGTCTTTGAGATAAACTGTTAGGGTAGCAAGAAAAGAGCCTCAAAAGGTAAAAGCTCTCTTATTAGCTGGAGCTACACTTGTGGCAAAGAGAACCCAGACATACACCCTCCTATTCTTTCAGGAGAGAATGTGTAAGAATTGACCTGGCAGGATCATCCGTGGGCCTCATGATTTAGGAGCTTGACCTAGATCACCAGATTGGAAGCACTGGACTTCCAGTGTTATATAAACCCAGAAAGTATTTTCGAAGTAGAAACTGCCATTCCAAATTCTCTAAAAAGTTAGACATTTTAAGTGGGGAAGAGATTATCTTTCTTCTAAAGCAGTAGTTTTTGGATACTTTTTTTTTAAATCATTGGAGGCTTGTTGTTCCCTGTGCTCACACAGTGCCCCGTACCCTATAGTGGCTGTGAAGTTTGTTAACTGCTTTCCATTCATCGCCCTTGTCCTTTCTTTTTTTGTCTTCCATTCTTGTTTTGCTTTCTATGGTTTTAATTGAGTATTTTATGTAATTCCATTTTCTCTCCTCTCTTAGCATATCATTTATACTTTTTAAAAGTATAAATGATAATTTTTCTCATTCATTGCCCCAGAATTTGCAGTATACATTTACAACTTTCAACTTCATGGATGGTACAAGTACCTTATAATAGAGTATTCCCAATTCCCCCTCCTGTCCCTTATCACACTGCAGTCATTTATTTCACTTATCCATAAGCCATGATCATTGAATATATTGTTGTTATTATCATTTTGAACAAACTGTTAACTGTTAGATCAATTAATAAGAAAAATAAAATATACTAATTTACTTTTATTCCTTCTCTAATGCTTTTTCTTTCTTTATGTAGATTTGAGTTTATATGATCTATATAATTTTATATATATAAATAATTTTATATATAATTTTATAATTTTCATTCTCTCTGAAGAACTTTTCAACATTCCTTGCAAGGCAGTTCTAGTGGAGATAGATTCTTTCAATTTTTGTTTGCCTTAGAAAGTCTTTATTTCTCTTTCACTTTTGAAGGATAATTTCAGAGGATATAGAATTTTAGGTTAGTGATTTTGTTCTTTCAACACTTAAAATATTTTATTCCACTCTCTTCTTGCTTGCATGGTTTCTGAAGAGAGATGTCAGGATGTAATTCTCATCTTTATTCCTCTGTAGGTAAGTTGTTCTTCCCCTACCCTCTGGCTTTTTTTAAGATTTTTTCTTTGTTTCCAGTTTTCTGCAGTTTGAATAGGCTATGCCTAGGTTTAGATTTTTTGGAATTTATCCTGCTTGGTATTCTCTGAACTTCCTGGATCTGTGGTTTGGTGTCTATCATTAATTTTATAAAATTCTCAGTCATGATTATTTCAAATATTTCTTCTGTTCCTTTCTTTTCCTTCTGGTATTCCAATTACACATATTTATACCTTTTTTCATTGTCCCACAGTTCTTAAATATTCTGTATTTTTCATTCTTTCTTTTCTTGCATTTCAGTTTTAGAACTTTCTGTTGATCTCTCTTCAAGGTCACTGATTCTTTCCTTAGCTGTTTCTGGTCTGTTGATGGGCCCGTCAAGGGCATTCTTCATTTCTGTTACGGTGTTTTTAACTTCTAGCATTTCCTTTTGATATTTTTAGAATTTCCATCTCTATGCTTACACTGCTCATCTGTTCTGGAATGTTGTCCACTTTTTAATTAGAGCTCTTACCATGTTAATCATAGTCAATTTAAATTTCTGCTCCAAAAATTCCAACATCTCTGCCTTATCCGAGTCTGGTTCTGATGCTTGCTTTGTCTTTTCAGACTGTTTTTTGTCTTTTTGCATGCCTTGTCATTTTCTGTTGAAGGCAAGACATGTATCAGGTAAAAGAAACTGTAGTAGATAGGCCTTTAGTGTGAAGTGTCATGTTTATCTGGCTAGGGGTTAGGCTGTATTTACTGTTCGCTATAGCTGTGGTATTAGAGGCTGAAATTTTCTCTGTGCCCTAGTTTTTGTCTCCCTTGTTCTTGAGTTTTCCTAGAGACTCTTTAATAGTGCCTGAGGCATGAAGTTCTCTTAGCTGTATCCCTGTTATTATACAGGAAACCTATTGATATGGTGATCATCTATGGGGGGAGGAGAAGCACTTTATAGTCCTATAATTAGATCTCAGTGTTTTATTGAGCCTGAGTTGGGTGTTTACTTTTCTCAGGTTGTTTGGGCTTTGGTAAAACCCTCCTCTGTTAGGTTTTGGTAAGAGTTTCCCTTGAGGGCAGGCCTTGTTAAGAACAGAGAACTCTGGGTGTATTTTAAAATGGTTACTTTTCCTCCCTGTGCCAGAAACAGGAGGGGATTTTTCTCTGATCTTCACAAGAGAAACTGGTAGGCCTCCTGGTGCTAAAAGTCAAGAAAGTTTGGGGGTCCCCCTAAGACTGGGCCCCTCAGAGTTTTTGACCCTTAAGCTTGTATACATTAAGCCTCCAGCAATTGGTCAAATACAAGTTTAAAATGTTCCTACAGATAATGGCTCCAGCTACAGCCTTTTGCTCCCTCTAAGGTATGATTCTCTGTATCTGCCTGTCTCTCCAGTTTTAGTGGCTGCAGTTTCCTCTATTACCACAGTTCTTTGATGGATCCAAGAAAAGTTGTTGATTTTCAGTTTGTTCAGCATTTTTCTTGTGGTGAGAATGGTAGTGATGACTTCCACATTCTTTACATGTTGGACTGGGGCCCTGAAGTTTGACACTTGTATTTTAAAGTATTCTGCAGTCAGTTTTATTCTTAAGATAAGAAAGGTTAATTTATTAAAGCTTTTATTGTGTTGTATATATTAAATTGATGATCATTTTTATTTTTTGTATTTTTATAACTCCCCAGTTTATTTTGAAAACAATCTTTTCTGACATATATTCATATAAATTTGAGATTATCTCAAAGTACATAGAAATTACCTATATTTGCCTATAAATTTATTAAATGCTGATGAACACTTATTAACATACCAATATTTAAACATGCCAACATAAGAGAACTTTTTGAATCATTTTTTTCCACCTAAGCCAATTTATATTTAACATTTGGATTACATGTGCATAAAAAACAGACTTATTCCTCAATTGACCCTAGATAAACCAGCATACAGGTGGCCTTCTTTCTGTATATAATTAAGTTTTCAAAGGCAGAGTGGTTCAAATGGGAGCAAATGAGCTGACTTCCTCATTGAAATAAATTAGACAAAAATCAAGAAGTATTAAAGGTGCTAAAAATTGATTGCACAAATCTTTTTCTTTCCTGTATTTTAAATATATAAGTATGCATTATGGGTGTGTGTGAATTAAAACACTTCTAATCTAGACTGTGAATTCCTTCAGAGGGGGCTACTGTCAATCAATAAAAGGCTCTGGAGCAGTGAGAGAGGTAGCACAGGGGAGCAGAGAGCACTGTCCGTCATCAGGCTATCCACATAAACTCACACAGGCGATAGACTAGATTATCTAAGTCTCAAGAGGCTTAGATGATGGCCTGGGCCTTCAAGTGAGGTTTTACTTCATTGTGTTTTATTTTGTTGTTCTGTATGTTGTTAGTTCCACTGTTTTTGTAATTGGGGCAAAGTAAGAGGTTCAGCTAGTCCAAGAATGCTTTCTATACCCCATAAACTGTCTGAATAAAAGATTTTTTTATTTATTCATCTGCCAAACACAACTGATTTCCTTCGAAATTATTTTTTAAGATAAGAAACGGTAAGTCAACTGAAGAAAGAGCTGGGTTCATGGAACATTACTACATTTCAGCACACTGAGAAGTGCAAAGCCTCAGGGTGGAGTCTAGTTGCTGTTGGCTGCAGCAGGGAACAGACCCAGCCTCAGTGGGCCTTCTCCAAGAATGCTCTGCAGCATCTGACACATTGCTGGTACGTCATCTTGAAGTCAGAGTTATTCCCATAATAAGGGTCTTTAATAATAAGTTGTTTTTTGTGGATCATAGCTCCCAAGTAGTTCAATTTTAGCTTTGCAGTTTTTAACTTGATTGATTTTTCTATTCAAATCTCTCAGATTGCTTTCATCCACACATAGTATATAATCAAACGTGGCTAAGTCGTCTTTGGTAATCTGCCGAGCAACGTGGCTCATGGGAACGCTGTGCCTCCGCATGCAGCTCTGCCCCTAGTAGTCAGAGGGGTTCCCTGTTTCATACCTGGATGTCACAGCGCCATCTATCCTCCAGTTCTCTGAAATGTTTTGATCAGTTACAGTTTCCTGAAAGCTGCTTCTGCATTGAGTGACCAACAAATGTTAGCCAGACACACAAACAGCACCGACTTAGATACCAGCTCTGCCATCTTCCTGTGTACTGATGGTAATTTTTATATTATAAATATTTACATGTTCATTTTTGGGATACCCTCAAAACATTTCTCAGCATGGGCTCTTCCCAGTTTTTGTCACTAGAAGCAATTTCCTTATATTAGTGTGCCCAGGAAGTATCATCTGTGGTTCTACTGATTCTTCTCAATATCTCTTAAGTGCATCTTTCATTATTGGATGATTGCCTTCTTCCAGATCCTCATCACCTTGGATTTGGGTCCTAATTAATATTTCTTTCTCCTGCCTCGTCACCTTCCAACTGTCTTGAGAGTGATCTTTCTAAAATGCAAACCGTTTGGTATTCCCTTATCAGAATCCTTCATTGAGATTGTCATTAAACCTGTTACTGGTAAAATAGAAGTTCCTTATTTAGTATATCATATGATAAGGCCCTCCTATCTTCTGATACGAACATTCAGATCAGGCATTTGTTCCTCTGGGAAGCTGTCTTTGATATTCTTTTCTCACCCCAGATGCCCCAAACAGCTACAGAAATTATCCTCCTCCTGTCCTATCGCTATAGCTTGTTCACTACACTATAAACATAGTTTTAGTCGCACTGATTATAATTTTTTATTTACATGCCTGTATACCCTAATATACTTGTTATTTGACTTTTGACTTTCCATTCTAGCACCTTACATAAAACATCTAAAAATAGATGTTCATCAAATATTTGATGGAAAAAAATGAAGGAAATATCTCCACTATAAAATTCTAAGAAGGTAAAAATCACTGCTCATCTAAGAAAGTTAAATAACACTATTCACAAAAATTTGCCATTAGTAATTTTTATAATTATAAATACATGCGGCAATTTTATTTGAAGTGTAAAATCTTAGTTCTGTCTACATTATTTTTCATATCAATGAAAATACACCTATGTGCCATGCCTCTCAGAGAAGAAATCAATATCCTTATTAAATCACTTTAGGCCAGGGGTTCTCAACTTCAGCACAATTGACATTTTTGCCCAAATAACTATTTATTATGGAGGGATGTCCTGTGCATTTTGGATGTTTAATAACGTCCCTGGCCTCTTACCCACTTATGCCAATAGCATCTCCCTTGCTGTGGCAATCAAAATATCTCTAGATATTTTGCCACATCATCCCTAGTTGAGAACGATTGTTTTTAACTTTTGGGCATTTTTATATTTTGTTTTTTGAAATCCCTGATGGCAATGGAACCTTTAAATTCTAGCTCTTCTAGCATATACTTTTTAAAGTACCATACCTGCTAGCTCTGTAACACTATCAACAGTACCTTCTAAATCAATGATGTCTCATTTGTTTTATGAGTGTCTATATTACATCCACTTGAATAATTTCTTTTACATCATCTTTGGAAGCATAATGCCTAAACGAGATGCTCAACCAGTGTTTGTTGATTTAATAAAACTTAAATTCCTTACTTATGTTTAGTATAGTGTATACTATATTTTTTAGATAATCTTAAAAGTGCCCTTAAATCTGACTTGGATGTGTACAAATAAATAAGTAAATAAATTCTAATTGTGCTATATTTTTGCATCTGATGTGTGTCTTAATTTTATGAGTTTTCAGTGAAAAGACAGCTAACTTTTGGAAGATTCCTAACTTTTAAAAACATAGAAATTACTACGTATACTGTATCAACTTATATTCTTCAAAACATGGGAAAATTGAGCTTGTACACAGTTTACATTCTTATTTGAGATGAATAAATGTATTTTAGATAAATACAATAGTGAAGTAATCCAAAAGTAATTTGGCCAGTTGGGTCAGATTCATCTTGTGTATATTATTTTTTTAATAAGCAAATTTAGTATTAAAGGCATAACTTAATTCATATTATATTTTTTAAATGCATATCTTTATCATTTGTCACATAATTGGAAATTATAGTACATAATCTGCATTTTCTTTTTTAATTGGCGCAGCCTTTTTAAAATTACAGTGAAATTTCTGCCTCAAAAAATATATTAGATGGTGTATATCCAATGACTTAGTAGAATTTGGTTATAGTCCTTCATCTGTTCCTGCCTTTCTGATTTGAGGCTATTTATTTAACCTCTGTGAGTCTCAGTTTACTTATGTATAAAGAACTCAGAATCCTTTTTTAGATCAAATATTATGTGATTCTACAAGTTTTAATATTGGAGCTTTTTAATGTGTAACTGTCTATAGAGTTTTTTGGTCTATTTCTCAATGAGCAATGATTTTTACATTTTGAGTTAGAGTCTTAGATGAAATTTTTCTGAAAAGAATAATTCAACTTCTACACTGTTTCCTTTCCAGAATCAAATATGTAGGGCAGCAGTCCCCAACCTTTTTGGCATCAGGGACTGGTTTCATGGAAGACAGGAAGACAGTTTTTCCACAGACTGGGCGTGGGTGTGTGTACAGGGGACGTGGGGACAGTGGAGTCAGGCAGTGGTGCGTGGCCTGGTTCCTAACAGGCCGTGGACCAATACTGGGCCACAGTTGGGGGATTGAGGACCACAGACTTAGGGTGTTGCCCAGCCTGAAATAGCTACTGTTTTAGCAACCTCTTCTTTATTGTTATTACTATAAAACCAATGCATATACTAATGTCTACCTCATAGGTAGATAAGACTGACCAAGTTCAGGCTAAGGGGATGTGAATAAAAGTGTACAATATCCATTCAGATCTTTTAAAAATTAAGATGTATGCCAGCCGTTTTCTCTCTTTCCCCTTCCTGTAAGCTGGATCATAGCTCTGATGCTGGCATTCAAGCTTTCACCATGTAGATGGAACACCTAAGGAATTATGGAGCCTCGGTCTCTGGATGACCTCATGAAGGAGAGCTGCCTTGCTCTGGACTGTCATGTGAGATAAAAACAAACTCCTATCTTGTCTGAGTCATTTTATTTTCATGCCTTGTTGTTATAGCAACTTATCTTATACTTTAATATGAAAATTGCTACCAGGAGTGGAGTACCATTATAACAAAAATCTGAAATATGTGGCATTAATTAAGCAATCCGTCATCGGGCAGCAAGGAAACACATAATTGCAGGCTAGAAAGCTGGCGACCTTTGTAATATCATGGCAGAATATTTGGTAACTCCATTGTTTGGAAGGTAGACCGTGTGTCTACTGTGCCCACAGCTTGTTAAAGGAAGAAGTAAAACAAGATAAGAATGTTCGTGTGTGTTTGTGTGTTAGTTGCTTATTGCTGCTTTTAGCAAGGTTCCATGAGAGTTAATCAGGCAAGAATTAACCAGTTTACAAGTATAATGGAAGAGAACACTGCTTAACTAAGGGGATGCACACACTCTGATGTGGCTTGCAGTTCAAAATTGATGTAAAATCTAGTAACTGGGAGCCTCAAAGTTGAGAAAGTCAATTACAGCTATTCCCCATAAACTAGAGCCTTTGGTCACTTTCCTTTCCAAAAGTTTCTCATTAAGACTTTTCATCTGGACAGTGGCAGCCCTGTAACAAAGGTCAAAGTAAAGGTGTTGTTATCCTAATCTACCCTGTTATTTTAGATGACCTTAAAATAGCCACCAATAAAATAATAGGAAAATGAGCTAAGCACAAAAGCAAATAAATAAAATAAGAAAGTTGGCAGGCTTAAGACCTATTACCAGAAGAGATTTAGACATGGAACTGACTAGTAGTAAATAGACTGAAAGCTTACTAAAATTTTAATGGAATTGTATTCTTAGAGCAAAACCATAAACCTGGCAAGAAAGTGCCCGTAATTTTTCAATCTCTAAAATAACCACTAGGTCCCCAAATTTGCATCATCAGAAAGCAGGCTGTGAAAATTGTACACCCTCCAAAGAGGTCCACTGTCCAACATCAACTTCAGATGTGGCTTAAGAAATAATGGAGAAAAATTTTCCCAGAGGCAAAGCCAAGGGCCCCAGAGGACTATGGACAAGGGAATTTTCCCCATGAAGTAGGTTCAGTATCTAACAATGTATCTTCACAATCCCTGCCTAGAAAATGAATTGTGACTACCATACATTGCCCATTCTTCCCTTTCCAAACCATCCTAATCATACTATTTCTGTTCTCTGCTCTGGTTTATGTAAATATCATCTGTCTTAGTCTGTTTTGTGTTGCCATAACAGAATACCACGGACTGGTAATTTATGATGACAGAAATGTATTTGGCTCACAATTCTGAAGGCTGGGAAGTACAAGGTCTAGGGACCGCCTCCTGTGAGGTTCGTCCTGCTGCATTATAACATAACAGAAGGCATCACATGACAAGAGAGCACACATGCCAGAGAGAAAAAAAGGAGCCAAACTCCTTCTTTTATTAGCAACCCACTCTCACAATAACCCACTCCCACAATAACGGCACTAATCTATTCCTGTGGACAGAGCCCTCATGACCTAATCACCTCTTAAAGTCTTACCTCTCAACATTGTTGCATTGAGGATTAAGTTTCCAACATATGAACTTTGTGAGGCACTTTGAAACCGTAGCATCATCTCATCAGCTTTCTGCTTTATAAGTATTGTCAAAATCTCTGGCCCACTGATGATTTCCTCTCCCGTCCTTAACAGTGTTAGACATTCATTCTCTTTGTGTTTCTTTCTTCACCATGCCTGTGGGATGTTCAGAGGGAGGTGTTATAAGGAATATACTTAGTATGAAATACCAGATTTGAAGTCTTTAGCAACTTTTAAAAGGTTGCTGAATTTCTAAGTAGATTGGGACTACTGGAGTGGCCAAGTGAGGACTTCAGCAAATCATCTCAGCAAAAAGGAATAATGAAACTGGACAAAATTGTTAAAACAACCACTTCAAAATTCTAGAGATTGAAAAAAGGCATGCAACAAATTGAGAAGCATTTATTCGAGAAAAACTACTGAACCCCAGGGATATTTGGCAGTTCGTGGCATTTTGTTCTAAGTCTGCTTCCTCGTCCCTCATCCAGCTCCAGGCTGTGTTAGTTGTAACAAGGCAAAGCAGGCCCAAGGCCCAGCAGCCTGGCTGCTAGAGGGGCTGATCTGATTTATATTGGAATTTGGAAAAGCTCATGCTCAGGAGTTTTGTTAAAACAGTGGGACAATCCAGGAACAATAGCAAACAATCCATGAAGGCCAGTCTCACAGCTATGTCATGCCACTGGTTGGACAAGCAACAGACTGGCAGACCAGCCAGAAATACAGTGGAAATCTGGGATAAGACAGCCAGAGTGGTCATTGATAAACTTCCACATATCTCTGGTGGTTTGGAAGCCAGTGGGCTTGCACAAGGTCACACACATGCTCAAGAGAGATCAGAGAGAGCCCTAGCTATCCACTCATCCCTCCTTGAATATAAGGCCCATATAACTCAGAAAGTAAAAGTTGGAGCAAACTTAAGAGACTGCATGAACTTTGAATGCATTTTCCAAACCACACATTGATTCATCAGCAGAGTAGAAACCTGACTAGCTCAAGGTGTTTGTTTATTACATTTTATTTTAAAGGATATAACTTAGGAACAACCAAAGGGAAGAGTTGCACAGGGTGTGGGCCATGGAGTTTCCATGCCTTTTGAGAGCACACCACCCTCCCAGCACCTCCATGTGTTCACCAACATGGAAGCTCTTTGAACTCCACCATTTAGGGTTTTTATGGAGGTTGCATTATGGAGACGTGATTGGTTACATTATTAGCCATTGGTGATTGAGCTCAACCTGCAGTCTCTCTCCCCTCCCCAGAGGTCAGAGGGTGGTGCTGAAATTTCCAGCCCTCGGATTACTCCGTTTCTCTGATAACCCCATCCTGAAGCTATCTAGGTGCTTTCAGCCACCAGTCAGCCAACAGTCATCTCATTAACATACAAAAATACACTCTTTTTTTTTTTAATTTCAAAATACTAAGGGAGTACAAATGTTTTTGTTACATGGCTTGAGTCAGGGCTATAAATGTACCCATCACCCAAATAGTGTTCATGGGACCCATTACATATGTTTTTGCCTCTCTCCTCCACCCCCGACCCCCTTCTTGATTCCCAATGACTTTTACTTCCCTCTGTGCACTTGTGTGCCCACTGGTTAGTTCCGATTTATTAGCAAGTGTACATGGTGTTTGTTTTTCCATTCTTGAGATACTTTGCTTAGGATAATGGTCTCCAATTCCTTCCAGATTGCTGCAGAAGATATCAATTCATCCCTTTTTATGGCTAAGTAGTACTCCATGGTACACATATACCATATTTTGTTAATTCACCCATGAATTGATGGGTACTTGGGTTGATTCCCCATCTTTGCAATTGTGAATTGTGCTGCTATAAACATTAAGTACAGGTGTTTTTTTGATAAAATGACTTCTCTTCCTTTGGGTGGATACCCAGTAGTGGGATTGCTGGATTGAATGGTAGGTCTACTTTTAGTTCTTTGAGGAATCTCCATACTGTTTTCCATAGGGGTTGTACTAATTTGCAGTCCCACCAACAGTGTATAAGCATTACTTTCTCTCTGCATCCACACCAGCATCTGTTGTTTTTGGACTTTTTAATAAAAGCCATTCTAACAGGGGTAAGATGATACCTCATTGTGGTTTTAATTTGCATTTCCCTGATGATTTGTGACATTGAGATTTTTTCATATGTTTTTTTGCCATTTGTCTATCTTATGAGAAGTTTCTGTTCATGCATTTTGCCCACTTTTTAATGGGGTTTGTTTTTTTCTTGCAGGTTTGTTTGAGTTCTTTGTAGATTCTGCTTATCAGCCCTTTATCAGATATGTAGATTGTGAATATTTTCTCCCATTGTATTTCTCCGATTGGGTGTCTGTTTGCTCTGTTGATTATTTCCTTAGCTTTGCAGGGGCTTTTTAATTTAATCAAGTTCCATTTTCCCCTATGTTTTCTTCTTGGAATTTTTTTTTAAGAGACAGGGTCTTGTTGTGTCACCCAGACTAGAGTGCAGTGGCATGATTATGGCTCACTCTAACGTCAAACTCCTGGGCTGAAGCAATCCTCCCACCTTAGCCTATGAAGTAGCTGGGACTATAGGTGCTCACCACACTTGGCTAATTTTTTCCATTTTTTTTTTAGAGACAGGGTCTCTCTATGTTGTCCAGGCTAGTCTCAAACTCCTGGACTCAAGTGATCCTCCCATCTTGGCCTCTCAAAGTGCTGGAATTACAGGTATAAGCCACCATGCCCAGCCTCTTTTAGGAATTTTACAGTTTCAGCTCTTATGTTTATGTCTTTAATCCACTTTGAGTTTATTTTCGTGTGTGGTATAAGGGGTCTAATTTATTCTTCTGCATAAGGATATCCAGTTTTCCCAACACCATTTATTGAAGAGACTGTTCTTTCCCCAGTGTGTATTCTTGGCACCATTGTTAAAGATCATATTGTTGACCATATAGGTGTGTATTTGTTTCTGGGCTTTCTGTTCTGATCCATTGGTTGATATGTCTGTCTTTATGCCAGTAAGACACTGTTATAATTTCTGTAGCTTTGTAATATATTTTGAAATCAAGAAGTGTGATGCCTCCAGCTTTGTTCTTCTCTCTCAAAATTGCTTTGCCTATTCTGGGTCTTGTGTGTTTTCACATGAATTTTAGGTGACATTACAACTGATGCCACAGAAATATAAATGATTATGAGAGACTACTATGAACAATTATACACCAACAAATTGGACAACCTAGAAGAAATGGATAATTTACAACCTAATAAGCCTGAATCCTAACAAAATAGAAAAATCAGAACAGACCAATAACACGGAGATTGAATTAATAATCAAAACCTCCATATAATAACAACAAAAAGCCCAAGACCTGATGGCTTCACTGGTGGAGTCTACCAAATTTTTAAAGGAGAATTAGTGCCATCTCTTCTCAAATTCTTCCAAAAAACTGAAGAGGAGGGAACACTTCCAAATTCATTTTATGAGGCCAGCATTACCCTGATACCAAAACCAGACAAAGACACCACAAGAAAAGAAACCCAGGCCGGGCACGGTGGCTCATGCCTATAATCCTAGCACTCTGGGAGGCCGAGGCAGGTGGATTGTTTGAGCTCAGGAGTTCGAGACCAGCCTGAGCAAGAGCGAGACCCCGTCTCTACCAAAAATAGAAAGAAATTAATTGGACAGCTAAAAATACATAGAAAAAAA
>CAUYSK010041996.1:0-14460 GCA_963575035.1 Avahi laniger | reverse complement strand
TTTCTATTTTTGGTAGAGACGGGGTCTCGCTCTTGCTCAGGCTGGTCTCGAACTCCTGAGCTCAGAACGATCCGCCCACCTCGGCCTCCCAGAGTGCTAGGATTACAGGCGTGAGCCACCGCGCCCGGCCCAGACATTATTTCTTGATAAATATTTCAGTATATATCTTCAAAAATGAAGACTTTAAAAAAAACACATAACTATCCTGTTAATCATACTTAAAAATTAAGAATAAATCCTTAATATCTTCAAATACCTAGTCTGTTGGTATGCAGTGTAGACATAAATTGTTTGCTGTATTTATGTTGTTTGATAATACATGTATTAAGGTGGGACAGAGCCATCTATTACTGATTTGCATTTGTACGAATCTGCCCGTGTTAATTCAAAACAAATTTTCTACAGGTAGTGTGACCATAAAGGTAACATACCTAAAGATTTTAGGATAGGTGCATGCGTTGTTTTTCTCTCGTTGACTCCAATGCACTTAAAATCCCCAGGAGACAAGGCCTTTCTAAAACCTTTCTGTACAGGTTAGGTGGTGCGAGCAAAAGCAGGATGCTTAGAAGGAGAGTTGGGAAGAGTGGGGTTATGTGCATGCATTTATTGGATGGGAGCTGGGAAGGTGGGGGCGGCCTTTCACCTTCAAATGGTGCCTGTAGGTGGTTAAAGAGTTGATGGAAAAGAGGATTGAAAAGGATATACAGTTGATCCTGAACAATGTGGGCATTAGGGGAGTCAAGCCCCTGCCCAGGTGAAAGTCCATGTATAACTTTTGACTCCCACAAAACTTAACTACTAATACCCTACTGTTGACTGGAAGCCTTATTGGTAATGTAAATAATTGATTAGCACATACTTTGTATGTTATATGTGTCATATACTTTGTTCTTGCCGTAAAGCTAGAGAAAAGAAAATGTTATTAAGAAAATCATGAAGAAGAGAAAATATATTTACTATTTGTTAAGTAGAAGTGGAACATTATAAAAGTCTTTATCCTCATCGTCTTCACATTGAGTAGGATGAGGAAGAGGAGGGGCTGGTCTTGTCTCAGGGGTGGCAGGGATGGAAGAAAATCTGCATGTAAGTGGACCCTCTCAGTGCAAACCCATGTTCTTCAAGAGTCAAGTGTGTACTAACTATTTTATTTTAACTTAAAATATGTAAATATACATTTATTCACCAATCCCTTCATAGAAAGCCAAGGTCTTCAAGTGTATATCTCTGTTTGCAGTTCTAAGTGATCCATTTTGCATAATCCACACTCATAGCACATTGTCTGCAATTTCCATTTTTAGTTTCTTTTAAAGAACTTAAAGAATTTGAAGATAATTCAAAGCATCGTTGAGTATAGAATCCTAGATTTTTGAAGATTATTTCCCATTTGTCTTAATTGTTGTCTCAACTACACTTACTTTAACAACAAACTTTTCAGCAACTTTTTATCAAGTTCCTCAAAACATTCAGCTTAGATTTCTTAGAAACAATTACTTTCTTGTACTCATGTTTCATTAGCTTATGAAATAATTCAATTGCATGGCTACTCTAATAAGTGCAACTTACTGTAATCACAGCTGGTTCTTGGTAAGCATGTGATTCAGTTGGTGGGATCAGAATTACCGCTGTGTATTAGAGAGTAGCCTGCTAAATGCACATGCCACACGTTTTATACAAAACAGCATCAGTGAATGTGGTGAATTGGTTATGTGGAATACAGGCTGTGCGCTACTCTCATATTAATGAGTCACATTTTTGAGATTTGCCACCAGTTACCTGGGATTACTTAGGTTAGACTAACAGTTAGAGTATGGTTTTCATGGACCTAAGGTTGGATTTTGAAAAGAACGGATGGTAGTTGCTGAAGTCAGTATTGTTTTGTTCCTTACTATTGTAACTTGATCAATGTCCCTCAGTATCCTCGTGCGGTATCATGATTTACAAGATGATCAGAAGTGCTTTCATAACATTTTCAGTGACAATGGATTTTAGAAGATTATTTTTAATAAACTACTTTGATTTTGTTATTTTTAAAGTAATGTGGTGGCTCATTTTTCTACTTTACAAAAGAGGAAAATAGTTCATAGCTCTTTAAATTTGGAGGATCTTTCAAGGATGAAGCACTTAATACAGTAGTTACAGTTTCTGGAGGCACTCTTTCCTTCCACCCTATGAGTAGGGGAAGATTTGGTTGTATGAAGAAAATACATTCTGATGGTGACAGGATATTATTCTTGGCATTTCCACTTAGCCTATTTCAGTGCTTATATTTGCAATTAAAGTAACTAGGTTTACTGTTGAGGATGTAAAAGAAGTAAAATAAACATGGTCTCTGTCCGTGGGGCCCTCGTGGTTTGTGTTAAGACAGTAGCTACAAAAACCCACAGCTATGCAATACTGTATTAAATACCAAAGTGGAAGCTGCTGGTCAGATCTTTAAAGCTCAGCATACATGCTGCGCTTGCTTCCTCTGGTACATCTTCTCCCTGGTAACAGGGCCTTGCCTGCCCACAGGTGATCTGCCTGCGCACTGTGCTGCTCTCTTACTCGTGCATCTTTATCACACCACATTATATGCTCACTGTTTCTCTTTCTCATTCACCTTTGAGGGCAGTGACTCCTCTTTGCTCATTTTCATATCCTGGTGGAGTGATCGGTAGTTAAGTACTTGGTAAACAGTTTAGAGCTGGGAGCCACCTTGGTGTTCTACAAAGGGCTCATTGCATAGTCCTTGGTTGCAGTCCCAGCTTCACTGCTCTCTAGCTCTGTAACCTTAGGCAAATTAATCATTTTGGGCTATGGTTCCTCATCTGTAATTGTGCCACAGCCTGTCATATCCCTTGTAGGGATGCTATGCTTCTTATAATGTACAAGATAATCCCAAAATAATATAAAGAACTGATTCCCCCCAACCCCATGAGAAACGCTGGCCTAGGAGCCTTAAATCTATCCCTGGAGCTGCACATGGGGTTACCTTCCCTGGCTCACAAGAGGGAGGATGAAAACCGTAACAAAATGACGGGAGCAGTCCAGTAGAGAAGAGAGAAGGGGTCATGAATGTTGTGAGCATAGTGTTTATTCCAATGGTGTTTTATTGGGATGAGAGAAGGGGGTGATCTGGTATGGGACTTGGTATTGTGCAGCGGGAGATAGGGTTGGATTTTTAGGATGGGGTTGGATTAGGGAGGCTCTTAAATGCCAGAGAAATGAATCTGAACTTGATCTCAGGTAATTGGGAATCATCAGAAATTTTTGATATGTGACAGGATGACTATCCTTTATCAAAAGAGCTTCTAGCAGTAGTGTGCGGAGTTGATTGGAGGAGAGGAAAGATAAGTGGCTGGAAGATCAGTTAAGGGACTAGGCTCTGAGGGACTCTGGCATAATTACTGACATCGTGGAAGGTGTGGGGCAAAGAACTGGGTTAAAATTCCACTTCTTCGTTTTCTGGTCATTTTGCCTCAAAGCAGGTTACCTAATTTGTGTAATTGATGTGAGCTGCTTTTCTCTGCAAAACTGAGCGATGCCACCATCTTAGGTTTGTTTAGAAAATTAAATAAGGACATGTGTGAAGTGCCTCACCCCCAGAGATGCTTAATTATTGCCATTCAGCAATATTTCTTCACCTGCTTGGTTTCCCTGCTTTTGTAGCATTGATTAGTTTGTGGGAAGAATGAACTGGAAAGGAAAGAAAGTATCCTGGCAGAAATCTGGTCAGAGGCACCTGTCCTGCATAGGTGTCCAGTAAGGACCCCGCTGAGGGTCTTGTCTTCTGGCTTCTCTGTCTTTGCATGACATGAATCCCTCATTTTGTATCTTTTCCCCTCTTTTGGTTGCTGCTTAGTCAGAATTTCTTCCTTTGACCAAGTATGATTCATTCTTCCATTTTTATGTAATAAACTTTAAGTTAGCTCTTCAAATTGTATTTTATTTTTCTA
This sequence comes from Avahi laniger, assembly GCA_963575035.1. Lineage (NCBI taxonomy): Eukaryota > Metazoa > Chordata > Mammalia > Primates > Indriidae > Avahi > Avahi laniger. Next base: position 10,525 of record CAUYSK010041996.1, on the reverse strand, counting down.
ACTTAATTCTCTTGGCAGTCTATTTTATGATATCCTTAACCTTACAGTTGCGGTACAGTAAAAACCAGCTGTAGTTCTGTGGGGAGGTTTATATTAGCTATATGAATCTAGAAGAGAAATTGCCCCAAAGAGGAACTTCTGATAAAAATAAATCATGGTTAAGAATGCTGGGCTCAGCCCGGGCATGATTTAAACAGAGATGGTGCTCCTCCTCTAACCCAGCTGTGTGTTCGTTCATGTAGATGACTGTAAGAAGAAGTGTGATTTTGAGTAGCTTAACTTTAAAAAGTGCACAGTTCACTTAAGTATAGCAGTTTTCTTTAAATACTTTGATATAAAATACTTAAATTTCTTAAATAGGCCCATGGGGACTTTCAGATCATCTAGTCTGGCCCTGTCATTTTTCATGTGTGAAAGCTGAGTCCTGGAAAGTAAGTGTTCAGTGTCTTTTATGTTATGTAGTAATGCATGGTTATGACGGTGACCTCGAGTCATTAAGAAAAGATTCTTAATTATACTTTCAGGGTAATCCTTTTATAAAACTAGGAGAGTGTGTAATACTTAAAAGACCATGAAAAATGGTTACGCTAAAATTTTCCTGATTCTTCGTTTACATCTCTGGACAAGTTAAATGTCCCAAATTATAAAATATATATTCTTTAGGAGTTTTCTAACTGGAAAATGTGTTTTTTTAAACTTCATCCATTTTGATTATTGAGCTTTTGGGACAGAGGTGGCAAGCAGGAGCTGTTGCGGACCCAGACGTATAAACTGCACTGGTCGGTTAATAATTTCTGCCCCGGGCCCAGGAAGGTGGGTGGATGCCTAGGGAATATATCACACATCTTTTGTTCTGGTTTTAGTAGTGCTAAAATCTTGTAACTTGTTTTTCAGTATATTTTATACATAGGTTATGAAAATAATATCCCTTTTTCTCCTCTGAATGCTAGTTTATGTGCGTAGAAACAGCACACCTTGCTAAAAACAAGGTGTTAATTTTAAAAACTCTTTCTGTAAAGGTACCTTTGTATTATTTGGCCTCTGGTCTGTGCTTTTACACCTGGCTCCCACAGCCCTTCCCTGAGCCTGGGCCTTGCTGCCCCCTCTGCCTCCCAGCCTCACCCTCCCTGTCCCTTCTTCTTCCTGTAGCTAGACCCTGCCCCCACCTTACCTAAGTCACACCTACTTTCTTTAATTGCATTCGCTGCCACCTGGAGTTGCCTTGCTGTGGGTTGGCTGTCTCCCCCTCCTAAAACAAAGGCTTCCTAGGGGAGGGGCCCTTGCTGGCTTTCTGCCACCAAGCCCTCTGGGAACAGTGCCTGGCAATGGGAACTGCTGCTTGTATATTTGTGGATAAATGAAACATCTGGGCTACCTGGCTTCAGTCGGGTGTCTAGTCATCAGCTTTAGCAACCACATACCATCCCAGGAGAATGCACAATTTTTAAATTGGCTCTGATGGCTTTAAGCAAAAAAACCTAGGCTTTGGGGGAAAATTCTTCCCCCAAACCATGGTTGAGATTTAGAAAAATTGTAATTAAGAAATGTAGGGGCTAGGCACTGGCATTTTACAAAATAAAGTTTAGTTTGTAAATTTAAGAGTTTTATAATTGCCAGTGAAAATATTGGCTTTTGGTTCTTTCAGCTGGGGCAGTAATCCTAGACGAAATTATTAAATAAGTTTTTCATTTCAGGAAAACTGCACTTTCTGCACTTAAGGAAACTGAACTAAATAACACTAAATTTATTGGGAAATAGCGAATCCACATGAGCCACCTAAGCACTTGTTAGGTGGTAGGCACTGTGCTATGTGGTAAGTGGATTAATAATTCATCCATTTAACAAATATTTTTATGACTGCTGTGTCAGGTGCTATGCTGAGCAAGATAGAGAAGTAACTTACAGTTTAGAAAATGCAGACATGTAAACGAGCAGTGATAACACAGTGTACACACAATGATGGGAGAAGTAGAGTGTTCTAAGGCAGTCCATAGGAGGGATATATACCTAACAGATTTTAAAGGTCATAAAATGCTTCCCACTAGTGAAATCTAAGCTGAGACCTGAAAGATGAGCAGGATCTAGTCAGGGGAAGAAAGAGGGACGATATGAACAGAGATCCAGAGGCAAAAAGGCATGACATGTTTATAGAATTGAAAATGGTTCAGGCAGTCTGGAATTTATAGTCGAAGGTAAGAATGGTAAGTGCTAAGACCACAAAGGTATTCAGGGTTGGATGACCATGTAATTTTTTTTGTCCAAACTGGAATACTTCTGAGATTAAAAGAGGGTACCATTAATTACCCTGAGATGACAGGCGTAAACGGACTGGCCTGGGTAGATTGGGATATGTGGCCAATCTACTTAACAGCCACATTTGGTAACATTTAGACTGAATTTATTTAGTGAACAAATAGGTGTTGAGCACCTACTGTGTGCCAGGCATTATGCTTGAACTTGTAAGAGCCGTGGACAGCACTGGAAAGTTTTAATCAAGGGTGGTGTTCTCAGTGTAATTGTTAGAAAGATCCTAGCTGTAGGACAGAGAGGAATTGGAGTAAGGCAGGGCAGATGTGGGGGAGGCTTTTGAAGTAGATGAAAACAGGTGATGATGACTTGGACAGTGGAACTCACACATGGGATGGAGAGAAGTGAGCGGATTTTAGAAATGTTTAGAAAGTGGGTTTGTCAGGCCTTTCTTAGAGGTGGAAGAAGTAAGAGAAGGATCAAGAGTAACTTTCAGGTTTCTCTTTAGGGTGAGTGGAAAGGTGAGTTTCCATCCGGAATGCTCGAGAACACTGAGGGGAGAGCAGACTTTATGATGGAATGCTGACGAAGTCCATTTCTGGACATGTTTAGGGTGTGTCTTTGGAATACGCATGTGGAAATCTGATAGGCTATTAGATTTAGAAGTCTGAAACTTGGGAGAAAAGACTCGAGAAATAGAATTGTCCTTCATCAGTATAAAGGTGGCATGTGAAATAGAGTGGATATCACCCAGGGAGGATGTCTGGAGCAGGAAGGGCATGGGACCCTGGGGAACATGGACGTTTTAGTGTGGCTGGTCTCCAGAAAGAGGCCTGAGGAACGAGAGAAGGCAGAGAGGAAGGAAGAAACCCAGAAGAGGGCAGGCGTGGAGAAGCCAAGGGAGGAGGAGAGTATTTCTAGAAGGAAGGAATGGACAGCAGTGTCAGATGCATGTCAGGTGGGATGAGGGCATTGCAGTGTCATTGGCTTTAGCAAACAGAAGGCCACTGGTGTCCTTGGCCAGTGGTGGCACAATGTGGGCAAAGCTTGACTAGCGTGGGTTGAAGAGTGCATAGCCAATGAAGTAGACGCAGGGCATGTGGACGGCTTCTCTTGAAATTTGAATTTTTTGAGATTAAGAGAAAGCGTTAGTCAAAGGAATATGTAGGGTTGAGGGAGGTTTTATTGTTTTTTTTTTTTCTTTTTAAAAATGTGGTGGACAACTAGTTTCAGTGCTCCTGGGAAGGAGAGTAATTTGTAATGAGGGTGTGGACAGAAAGCCTGACTGGGAGCCCTGCGTAACTGGAGGCTCCTGTGCAGATTATCCTGAGAGTTTGTACAGGGAGCTCTCTTGGCCTTTCCTCTCTTTTCTTACTTTTTTGAAGTTGGAGTCAAGGTCATGTGCTTACAGGTAATCCCCAAGAATGCCCTAAAGCAAAAATCTGATAGTGTTTTTTTCAGTGTTAAACTCATTACGTCTGCTTTATAATGCTTGGTGACTGTATGTAAAGGATTTTATTTTTCCCTAAGGCTCCTGGCAGGCCACCTTTGAGAGCATGCTTTAGTTTCCTTGACTTTTTAATCCACGGTACTGCTGGCCACCAGTAGCTGTGAATGTGCTTACGTGTGCAGGGTCAGCTACATAAGGCAAATTCCATAGAAGGAAGGAGTGTGTAGTTAGGGCACCATTTCCCTTTCTACAATTGTACATTTTTATTTATTTTTATGGTCTTTTAAAAATAGTGGTAAAGTATACAGAACATAAAATATCCCATTTTAACCATTTTTAAGTATATAATTCAGTGACATTAGATATCATTTACAATGATGTGCAACTATCACCACTGTCTATTTTTAGAACTTTTTCATCATCCCAGACAGAAACTCTATTAAAAACTCCCCATTCCCCCTCCTCCAGCCCCTGGTAACTCCTGCTCTACTTTCTAAGTATTTGCCTATTCTAAGTACCTCATATAACTGTAATAATGATAATATTTGTCCTTTTTGTGTCTGGCATATCTCAATTAGCATAACATTTTCACGGTTCATGTTGTAGCATGTATCAGAATTTCGTTTTTTTATGTGTGAATGATATTCCACCGTATCTCGTTTATTCATCTGTTGGTGGGCATTTGGGTTGCTTCCACCTTTTGGTTATTATGAATAATGCTGCTATGAACACTGGCATATAAGCATCTGTTTGATCCCCTGCTTTCAGATCTTTTGAGTGGAATTGCTGGGTCATGTGGTAATTCTATGTTTAATTTTTTGAGGACTGGCAAACTGTTTTCTGTAGTGGCTATACCAATTTATGTTCCTGCCAGCCATTTGCTTTGTTTGACTTCAGTGTCTAAATTTTTCAAATACCACAAAACCATAATCATTTGAACTAATTGGATGAAAATTAGTTGGAAATAATGAAATGTCTGAATTATGAAACATCAAAAACTGCTTTTATATTAGGTCATGATTCTCAGAATTCCCAATCCTTTTTGACTCTGCCACTTGTTGCCCTAATTTCTCTGACTTCTAATTTCTTATGACATTGCATTATACTGTAGTAGACTAAGACTATACTAGAGTTTGCAGTCAAATAGCTTTTTGGTTAATGACAGCTGCAAGTATGCCTCCGGAGTCACATAATAATATATAGTACTGTTTATTGTATATTATTATATTTTATATACTGTTATTATATTTTTGATTACACATAATATTATTCAGTTCATAATTTTATCTGTAATCATGAGTCCATACTATTTAGACACTAAGTACCTTTTATGGTATAGAAAAATAACACATATAAGCAACCTGTTGTTACTAAGCAACAATTGTTTCTAAGTAACTTGTCCTTAGTATTAAAGTTACTCAATAGATTCTCATTGAACAGATACTGAACTTTGCATAGGAGCCTAGTAGCCAGCTTTAGTTACTTTGGTATGTATTATTATCTGTGTATTTTGAGTGAATAAGTTTGTTTTAAATTGCCTAACTCATGCTCACAGTAAAGGAAAAAACCCCAAAGGATGTATATCTAGGGTAAAAGATTAAAGCTTTCTCTACATCCCTTGATCATCATTAGGGTAATTTTTAATTGTTATATGCATATCCTTCCAGATGTTTCTAAAATACATTTATACACAGACACACATTTTAATAAATGGGATCATACTCTTGTTCTGTGACATTTATCATTTAAAGTAAATATCTTAGTTCTTTGTGCATCATTATCGATTTACATTCTTTTTAATTACTGTGTTAATGTTTAATTTTAATGTTTATTGTAATTAATGTTTAATGTTCTTGCCACAGATGATAAAATTAGTAGACATTTCTAGATTAGTTTCAATTGATTTAACATTGGGGTCATTTTGCTGCCTGGTAATTTTCAATTAGATGCCAGACGTGGTGAATTTTACCTTTTTGGGTCCTGGATAGTCATGTATTTTTCAAAACACTCTTTGGAGCTGTGTTCTGGGATACAGTTAAATTACTTGCAAACATTTGATGCTTTTGAGGCTTACTTTGAAGTTTTTACAGTGAGATCAGAGCAGCCTTTAGTTGTGGGGCTGTTCTTTCCCCACCACTGAAGGGATAGCTGTCTGAGTAATGCCCTGTGTGTCACGGGTTGTCCCCACTGTGGCTGCCTGCTCCTTCTGGCAGTTCTTTCTCCATCCTTGGGCAGTTTTCTCCTGTGCCTGTGCTGATTAGTTCTCAGCAGAAGAGGGAAGGTCCTCTGCCGAGCTCCAGAACACAGCATATGAGCATCATGTTGCTCTCCCATACTCTGCCATGCGACCTGAACACAGCGTATGAGCATCGTGTTGCTCTCCCATACTCTGCCATGTGAACCGAACACAGCGTATGAACATCGTGTTGCTCTCCCATACTCTGCCATGTGAACCGAACACAGCATATGAGCATCATGCTGCTCTCCCATACTCTGCCATGTGAACTGAACACCCTTTATGTGCATCGTGTTCATCTCTCACACTCTGCTATGTGAACTGAGCCTTCTTGGCCTCCCCAAACTCCTGTTAGGGACCTCAGTGCAGAGAGACTGACAGGCTGTACCTGGGCGCCCCTCCCTGCACTGACAACTTTCCAGGCAGTGAGCGGAGACAGTTTTTGCTCTTATGTTGTTTTTTCCCCTCTCTTGAGGGTTATTGTCCTGTGCTGTTTGATGTCCTGAAAACCGTTGTTCCATCTGTTTTGTTCAGTGTTTGAGTTGTTTGATGTGGGAGGGTATATCCAGTACTTGACATTTCATCTTTTTTGAAGCTAAAGTTTGCTCATTTTTTTAAAATTATGAGATGGTTGTCTGCTTCCTGAAGTATGGTTTCCTTAAATTGGCCTTTTTCCAGGACTAATTATCTTCAGGACCAGAGGCCCCCCTATATCCTTTCCTCCTCCTCGCCGCTCACTCTCTCCTGGCTGTCGTGTAGCAGTTTTGTAGTGATGTCCACCTGCCTCCCCGCCTCTTCCACACACATGCAGAGTTGAGGCACACAGGTGTTCAGAGATCCTGGACCCTGGTCTTACTGGGCACATGTTTGATTTGATCACCCGGCCAGCGGCAGAGTGATTCAGTCCTGGTGGAAAGACCGTGCCCACTTCCTTGCGCTACCCTAGCGGTGTCCTCGTGTAAGCCAGAGCCCCAGCAGCTGTGTCGCCATCTGTTTTCAGCTTTCCTGCTTTTTTATTCTTTTGCTTTTAAGGGTTCTCTTTTTAAAGTGCATTCTTGTAGATTGCATAGTCTGGGTCTTTTTTTTTTTTTTTTTTAATCAAGTTGACAGTCTGTGCCTTTTAAGTATTTAGAATATTTACATTTAATATAATTATTGATTTGATTTGATTCAAGGTTACTATGTTGCTATTTTTCTCCCCATCTATTATTTGTTCCATTTTTTTCTTTTCCCGTGTCCTTTTTGGTGGCTTCTCTACTACTTGTTTTTATCTGTACCATAGGCTTATTAGCTGTCCATATGTATTTCTTTCCTCCTTCCTTCCTGCCCTCCCTCCCTCCCTTCCACAATTGCTCTCAGGTTCACCATGTGCATCCCTATCTTAATGCATTCTAAACTGAAATAATACTGTAGCACTTCACACATAAGAACTCTGTAACAGTGTATTTCCATTTCCCTTCCTGTCCTTTATATTTTTGTTGTACATTTTATTTCTCAATATTATAAACCCCACAATATGATGTTCTTGTTTTAAAAGTCAATTATCTTTTTTAGTCATTTACTTTTTAGAGAAATTGAACAATGACATTTTTTGTATGGCCTCCATATTTATCATTTCTGATGCTCTTATTTCATTTGTGTAGATTCATTTTTTCATGTGGTATAATTTTCCTTCGGATTAAAGAGCTTCCTTTAACATTTCTTGTAGTTTTGTTTGCTGGTGACAGATTCTTTCAGCTTTTGTTTGTCTGAAATGGCTTTTTTTCACCATCATTTTTGAAGGATGTTTTTGCTGGATATAGAATTCTAAGTTGATAGAATATTTTTCAGCACTTTAAAGATGGCTTTTGGCTTGTATTGTTCTTGGTGAGAAATCTGCAGTTATTCTTTGCATCTCTTTGTGTAATGTGTCTGTTTTTTCCCTTCTGCCACTTCTAAGATTTTTGTCTTTGTTGCTGAAATTCTGCAATTTGACTGTAACGTCTCTGTGGTTTTCTTTGTAGTTTTGTTTTGTGGGGTTTATTCAGCTTCTAGGATCTGTGGGTTATAGTTTTCTCAAATAGGAAATTTTTGACATTACTTCTTCAAATATTTTTTTCTGTTCCCTCTCTCCATTGTTCTGGTATCTCAGTTGCATGTGTGCTAGACTACTGTTACTGTTTCACAAGTCACTAAGGCACAGCTCGTTTTTTCAACCTTTTTTCTCTTTGCAAATAGTTTCCATTGCTGTATCTTCAAGTTCACTAATCATTTCTCATGGAGTATCTAAGCATCTGTTAAACCCATCCAGTAAGTTTTTTTATTTCAGAGATTATATTTTACAGCTCTAGTCATTCCTTTTGGTTCTTTTTATAACATCCATTTTTTTCCTTATTATGATCATACATTCCTTTACGTCCTTGAACATATTTATAAAAGCTGTTCTAAAGTGTCTGCCAATATCATTATCTCTGTCATTTCTTGGTCTGTGTCTGTTGACTGATGATTTCATCCTAGCAGTGGGTCACATTTTTGTATATGTTGGCTTGCCTATTAATTTTTTATTGGATGCTAGACATCATGTTGGTATGTTGTTAAGTACCTGGAGTTTGTTGTCTCCCTTAAAGGGTGTTAGTTTGTTTTGGTAGACAGTTGAAATATTTGGGAATCAGTTTTAATCTTTCAAGGTTTATTCCTACGTTTTGTTAGAATGAGTCTAGAGTAGCCTTACCTTAAGGTATGTGTCCTGCTGTTAGGCCCTGCCCCAGCCCTCTGGGGTCTCTACAGTAGTGAGTAGAGTGCTTAATGTGTTTACTGAAGTTTCTCCACTCTGGCTAGTCAGAACTTGGATTTCTCCCACCTCTGCCTGACCTCTGGGAATTTTTTCAGCCTACAGCTCTCTTGTAGTTATTTACTTGGCCTTCAAGAGTTTTACCCTGTTGAGTACAGTTTAGTATTCATTAGCAGATTCAAGGACACCTCTGTGCAGATTCCGGAGCTTTTTCTCGGAGTAGCTCCTTTCTGGAAATCTTTTCTGTAGATTCCAGCCATTCTAGCCTTCTGGAATTCTAGTCTCTGTCTCTCCAACTTAGCAGGAGTCTCTTCAGCTTAGCTGGAACTGCGTTTCCTATTTGGGGCTCTTTGGATTCTTCTCCCAACATTTGGGCCAGAAGGTGCTTCCAGACAGAAAGCTGAAGGCATCATAGGCCATTTGTTTCCCTTTTCTCAATTTACTCTCCTGGCTGCCCTATTGCCCCGTTGCCCCATATCTAGAAACAAATGTTTAATGTGTTTTGTCCAATTTTCTGGCTGTTTAATGGTGTGAGGGCAAGTCCAATAGCAGTTACTCCATTGTAGCTTTCTGATATTCGATTTTGGTTAGTATTTTAACTACTGAATTTTGAAGTATCATTATTTAATGTATTAGTTTTTCTCTTTTTAATTTTATTAGATCTGTACTTTAGTTCCACCTTTGAATATTTTTGTCCTCTAGAAGGCCCTCCATTGATTCAGGTTACACTTGGAAAATGATATTGAAGCACTAGAACACAAGTTTATTTTTTGCCAACTTTGCATGAGTTCAGTGTTTCGTGGGTTTATCCACAAGATCTCCAAGTAGCAGTGAAGACTGCGCTGCAGCTTTGACCACTTTCCTGCACCTCTCCCCAACACACCAGTGAGTCCTCTGAGATCTTTGTACTGTTTGAGAAATATGGATTTAGGAGAAATTTCAGTCAGTGTGAGGAGGTACTTCTAAAACGCTGAGTACAATGGAATGTTTTGATAGATTCCTTTGTGAGGACTAATACTCTGAACTTTTATGAGATAATGTACTTTTTTTCTAAATAGAATTGTTGGAGTGTTCAGTAAACCGTAGTCATCATAGCAAAGGGCTAACTAGTACTTGCTGGCAATCATTAGCATAAGACAAAAAGGATTAATAGCTAAAATAGGAATTTATTTTATAGGACAGCTTAATGTGAAGAAAGTTTTCAACCTTGTGAGGAAAGTAAATATTTTAAGGTATTTGTGCCCTTTTAGAAACTGTGCGGAGTTTGTATTAAAGAACTGGATGAAAATGTCCAAAGTCTTTAGCATTGGACATTGATGGCCATTGATTATTGTTTGTGGCCTCAAAGTACTAAAAATGAAGCTTTGTCATTTTGTATGTCTCAAGTTATTGTTTCTGGTGTCCCTTTTTAAGTGAACAAGGTTTATTTGGGACAAGTTCATTCATAAGTTTCTCTCAAATCTCTTGGGATTTTGGATGAACTATAGTATGTTTACACAATTGACCTTGAATAACACAGGTTTGAACTGCTTGGGTCCACTTATGCAGATTGTTTTCAGTGAAAGTCACACCAAGTGTGCCTGCCTCTCCTGCCTGCCCTTCCGCCTCCTCCACCACTGCCACCCTGAGACAGCAAGACCGACCCTTCCTCTTCCTCCTCAGCCTACTCAGTGTGAAGACAATGAGGGTGAAGACCTTTGTGATGATCTACTCCCATTTAATGAACAGAAATATATTTTATCTTCCTTATGATTTCCTTTTCTTAACTTACTTTATTGTAATAATACTGTATACAATACATATAACATGCAAAATATGTGTT
>CAUYSK010041991.1:0-18779 GCA_963575035.1 Avahi laniger | reverse complement strand
CAAGAGATCACACAGAGGAGGCGGCAGCGGTTGGTGGGTCAACGCCCAGTGCAAACAGGAGGTTATTGATTGGATCAAGGACACGCGGAGAGAGTTTTGCTTCCACAAGCAGAAAGAACAATTCTCCTCCAAGTCTGAAAGGAACAGGAATAGGAAGAAAAAGGGCTGTGTGGAAAAGTAGGGATGTTTCTTTGCATGCAAAATTATCCCATTTATTAGAGAAAAGAAGGTGACTCATGAGAGTTATTTTTGCCTAGTAAAAACTACATGATTGCATGAGAGTTTTGTATAGGCATTTCCCAGAGTGATTAGAGGTGGGTACACCCTGCGTGTCTCTTTTTCCACAGGTTTCTAAGATTAGAGAGATGGTAACCAGGCAGCTGACAGACAGCCTTAACCTCTCCAAGTTCAACAATGATTGGATAAGTTTATGACAGAGGAACCAGGTCTGGATTAAGCCCTCAGTGGCGTGGACCATCGTGCGTGCTTTCATCCATTTGTTTGTTTGTTCAGTTATTCACGCATTTTTCACTGACTGATTCATTCATGCATTAAGTTATCAAGTTGCCATGTAGGAACCGAGGGTAGTGAAGGAGCTCATGATGGAAGGGGTCATAAGACATGCATACACATGATTGTGATGCAGGGTGGCTTGTCTATGGGTATAGCAGGTGTGAACCAGATGAACAGCTCAGAAGTGAAGGGGAGAAGGCATAAGGAAAAAGGAGGCATTTGAGTTGAACCTCTTGAAATGGAGAGAATTTACCTTCAGCTGCATGAATGCACCTCTCATCTTACTTTAAGACTGAAAAAGTCTGAATGAGCCAACTCTCCAGTAGATACCTCTTCCACTGACGTATATCAGTGACTCCTGCCTGCAGGTGAAGTATTGATCCTGAGCTCAGGAGAAGGAGACCTCTTCTTTAGCATCTGATGCTTTGCCTCCTGGGTGGTGTAACTCTCTCTTTCCTTTCTTTGCCCCTGCTAGACCAGAGCTGTTCAGAAGGACTTCTTGAGATGTTGGAAATGTTCCAGTATCTATGCCATCGAATATGGTAGCCACTAGCTCCATGTGACTATTGAGCACGTTTAATGTGGCTACTACAACTGAGGAACCAAATTTTAAATGTGATTTAATTGTAATTAATTTAAATTTATATAAACGCACGTGGCTAGTGGCTGCTATATCTGAGAAATCCTTGAAAGCATCCAGCTCAGTTCTTGGAACTTAGTAGATGCTCAATATAGGTGTGATGAAGGAAACTACATTTTACTGCTTAGAATCTAGTCTACTCCTTAAGAAGAGTGAATTTCTTTACAGCGAATGCCTTTGTACCACTGGGTGCCCCCATGGGTTTGGATTTACAAGTTTGCCAATAAAAGCCACCCCCTCTCTATTCCCAGGTTGTGGGAGTCTCCAGAGGCCAGGCTTTGGTAAAAGGGGAAGCTAGTCTGCCTAATGGAGCAGAAAGATTTGGACTTCATGGTGATGGCAAAGCTCTGGGAAGAGGGGACAGAGTGGAGCCAGGAGACAGGGGCAGTTTGCTTGTCATATAACCCACCCCGTGCCTCTCCTTCTCCCAGCCCCAATTTTAAGAATCCAAACTGATAAAATGTTTAGAGCGAGTGGATTTTTTGAAGAAACCAGTGAAGGAGCTGACCATGGTACCTAGCAGTGCAGAGCAGCAGAGACCTCACCCAGCGGGAAATCCTGGGGATTCACAGGTGTCTGAGGGAATAGGTTGCATTTAGAGTTGGCAAAGGACAAACTCATTTAGTTTAGATTTTTGAGGTATGAGGGGGTCCTCTACATCACCCAATTAGAATTGGTCCAATGAATGGATAAATGAGTGAATGGATGAATGAACGGAAGGAGGTAGAAGTTAGCATACAACATAGATTCTTATTCTTTAACAAAATTTATTACTTCATATCTGGAAGGGCTCAACACCTGCATTGTTCAAAGGAGGCACTTAAGGCCCAGAGAGGGGAAGAGTTTGGTCTGAGGCCACACAGCTACCTAATTAATGGTAGGACAATAACTAGAGTCCAGGTTTCTCAATTCCAATTCTGATGCCTTTTCCAACTTATTCCAGGCACTTTCAGAATGCGGGAAGAGGGATTTTTCAGTATACACACAGCTTATTTAATGGGTTTGCCCTGCGGTCCCTCCTCTTTCTCAGCACTGCTTCTCCTGAGGTTTCCTGAGCCCGAGCTGGTCACCCCGCCCCCGACCCACATTATATAAGCCCCGTAAGGGAAGGCTCACTCATGCCAGAAGCAGCTCTGTTTTTTTCTGTGTCAACATCCCCTCAATAAGAAAGGGCATCTGCTGACAAACAACTGGCATGTTCTGGAGAGCACAGATGGGAATTCTGGACTGGCGGCACCATGCGGGACCGACGCTAGTGAGTGTTCTCACACCCTCAGCTTCCCTCCACACACCACTGTCCAGCCAACAACTTCCAAAGAGCAATGATCAAAACAACAGCAATATGAGTGAAATGAACAGCACACTTGTGTCAGGCACTCTTCTGAGCTAGGCGCTACCATGTATTAATCAATCATCCCGCAGCCCTCTGAGGGCAGTACCACAATTGTCCCCATTATATTGTCCCTCAAAGAGGGCATGTGGCTTGTCCAAAGTCACACAGGTAGGAGATGGCAGAGCTGGGATTTCAACCCAGACAATCAGACTCCTGGGTCTAGGCTCCCAGCCCCTCGTCCATGCAGGAGCCAGACCCACCTTTACACACCAGCGTGTGACCTTGGGGCCATGCCTGAGCCGCCTGATGTTTGGGGTCCTCCTAGGCATGGTAACACTCACTCTCAGAAGGTCACTGTGAGAAGTAAAATGGATGGTGTGTACAAATCACCCCCCATTGCACTCTGCTCAGCACCCCAAAGGTCTTCAGTAAATCTGGAAAGAAAGGAAATTGCAGAAGCATTTGTTTTTCCAACTCTTTGACCATCTGGGATTTGCCACTAAACTTTTCCCTTTACCCGGCTCATCCCTATGTAGCCCCAAGATGGTTTCTGCCTTCACTATATTGAATTGATTTGGAAAAATATTTAGATGATAAGAATGCAATGTGCATTTTATGAAGTTTCTCTCTTGGTTAGTGGTTCACAAAGCTCATTTCTATACTCTCAGAGCTCGGCCTTATGGCACAGAATCAACCCCCAAAAGGTTAGGATGGTATACATTGAGTAGTTATCGTATGGCAGGCACAGAACTAGACATGTTGACTTTTATCCTCACAGTGAGTCCGATGCATCTGCCATATCAATGGTGTCTGCATCGTGACTCCTACGCTGCAAGGTCAGCAGGCTTTGGGGGCGCCGGGGAGCCCTTTATATGCTGTGAACTCCATGTTTGTAGAAATGTGTTCTGAGTTCCAAACCAGTGACAAGCATGTGACCTATTGGTACCAGCCCGTCATTCATAAGGTAGGTGCTGACTATACAGTTCTTGACTTGAGAAGCCATTATACCCCTCTCGGGTGGTTTCTCTCTGATTTTGCATTTGGAGTCCAGATCTAAATCTCTTTTGAAATCGCCTGTTTTTATTTGGAAAGGATGGAATCTTTAAGTGAAAAGCAAGGAGCCCTGACGCCCATGCCTCGCTCCCCATTGCACTACCCTGTCGCCCAGGACTGTCACCCTTCAGTTCCTCTACAGACCGAGAGCCCCCAAGGACAGGAGCTCGCCCTGACTGCCTGTGTCCCGTCAATCATCACACTCCCAGGCCTGCCGCAGGCACCTAGTGAATGCTCGTTACGGGGTGAGGGGCTGGGGTGCAGAGCAGATGGTGAGACTGGAGAGAAGTTAGGGAGCATGATGGAAAGCCTTGGGTACAAGGCATTGGGCAGCCATTGAAAAATGTCTAAGACGATTTGGTTTTGGATTTTTCATTTTAGAAAGAGCATGGGGAATAAAGCCAATGGGACGGATGGAAGCCAAAAGTGTGTAGGCTGTGGTGTGACCCAGGCTAGGCATCGGGGGGTGGGGGCTGCAGTCAGGAAGAGGCAGTGGGATTAAAGAAGGGGAGCATTAAGTAGCCTCGGTATCCAGCGAATACGGCCTGGCATGGGCTGAAGGTTGGAATATTCAAGACTTGAACCCCAATTTGTGTGGGGTTCCCCCTGCTGCTTTGCCACAGTTAGGTATTTCTGAGCTCGTCCTGCCCATAAGCGCTGTTATATGGTTCCCCGCTTGGGGAGCACGGGAGACAGGCACTCACATCCCACCGCAGGGAGATCACTCAGGTACAGTCCTTTTAGAAAGCAACTGGAAATAGGTATAAAGAGCCATAGAAAGTTCATCCTCTTTCCCCATTATTTGCATTTCTGAGAAACTTACTTAAGGAAAGAATTTGATGTTAGACCTACAAGTTCCTGTGACATCATTTCTAATAGTGAGAAAGTTTGAAACAACCTAAATGCCCAGCAATACGGGAAGATTTAAATCAACTGTATCTGTCTCCACCACTGGATTGTAGGTTCTTTGAGGGATTCCAAGGTTGTGCGTGCCCTGGATGGAATATTATGTAGTCATTCATATTTGATTTCATAACAGGTTCACAATAACACAGGAAAAAACTTACATTACTGTGTTTAAGAAAAAAAGAAAATCAGGTAACACAATAGAATGCATAATATCATTCAGTCATGCCAAATACACAAAATCTTTATGTAGAAAATTTATCAAATACTACAAACAGTTGGTTCTTGGTCATGAAACTTTGAGTAATACATTCATTTTTCTTTCTTCTATGTATTTCTATTTTCCACATTATTTATAGTGAGAAGATATGTTTATAAAGGGAAGTAACCTCTTCAAATGCTGACATTTATCAAATACTACAAATTTATCAAATACTACAAACAGTTGATTCTTGGTCATGAAACTTTTGAGTAATACATTCATTTTTCTTTCTTCTATGTATTTCTATTTTCCACATTATTTATAGTGAGAAGGTATGTTTATAAAGGGAAATAACCTCTTCAAATGCTGACTCCTGGCTTTCCTAAGACCCTTTCCCCTGAGTTTGCATTTATGTGGGGCGGCATCTTACTGATGAAATATTTATAAGGCCAGGAAGTGTGGAAGTGTTTTAACCCAGGCTCTTTCTCTCTTTTGTTTTTTCTCTCTCTCTCGATTAACTGTCTTACCAGTGGAGCAATGGCGCTTGTACCAATGGGACTCAAAGAGGTGGTTGGTAAGGCTTGCTCTGCTTTAGGCCATGAGGAAAGATCACAGAAGCCTGTTTACAAAGTACACATACCCAGGGATGGCACTGGGGATGAGTGGCCAGGGAAAACTGTCATGTAAGGAACAGGCCCTCTGTTCCTTTGCTCATCACCCATCCATCCATCCGTCCTCTGTGAACAAGTGTTGAGGAGTCAGAGATGAGCCGCGCCCCTTCCCCGCACTCAAGGTGCTCACAGTACCAGCAGCAGACCCACAAACACGCAGTGAGGCACAGCGATGCTGTGAACTAGGGAGGTGACCATGGCAGGAGGGGCAGCTACTGCACCACGGGGGGGTCCGGCCAGGCTGAGGGGACGAGTCCCAGAAAGGCTCCTTGGAGGAGAATGGCAAGTTGGGCAAGGCAAGCACAGTGAAGAGAATTCCACTTGGAGGAGGCATCTTGAGCAAAGCCTTGGACACCAGAAGCAGGACAGTTTAGTTGCTTTGACATCATGGAATCATAAATGGGGTGCTGTGTGTGAGGAAAGACAAGACAGGGAAGGATTCACGACTCAGCTGGAAAAGTGTGGCCAGGAGTGAAGAAAACTGAGAATAAGGAGAACCCGCTGCTAGGTCACCAACTTCTCACTCCTGAAGGGCTTTCACGTGGCAAAGAGATTGATTCATTGTCTCCGTGTGTCCCCAGTAGATAGAACTAGAGCACAGGAGTGGGTGGGCACACTTTGCGTGTCAGAGCTGTCCAACCAACCGTGCAATGCGTGCCTTCTACGAGAGCAGAGTGCCTAATGCGTTTCCGGCCGGCTTCTCTGATGGAGTTCTCACTGAGATCCTGATGTGCCACCCTGGGGAAACTGGGTGATCGTGGGTGAGCGCTGGTAACTTTTCTGAGCTCAGTCTCTGGCTCCTGAGAAAATTGGCCCTATCGCAGCTGAAACATGTTCATGCTTCTCATTGAATTTGAAAATAACGCTGAGAAGGAGGCCAGCACATTCCCATCCTACAGATGTGGAAACTGAGGCTCAGAAAAGTTAAATGATTCACCAAAGCTTTATAGCTAAGTAGCAGTTGGACAGAATTTCCTTGTCAGTCTTCACACTTAATCTCTCCTATGCTGATCTTGGCCACTTCTCGTGCTGACAAAAGTATTTCAGGACATTAATCAGGTGGGTGGTGGGAAGTAAGAATGATGGGCATACAAATCAGTGACTTCCTTAAGGTAGATCTGAGATAGTGCTTTCCCCCACACCAGTAACTATGCCAGTGTCACATTGTGACCCACAGTAGTTATCTATAGTTGTCATTGCTGCTTAACGAATAAGTCCGTGATTTAGCAGCTTAAAGCAATAAATATTGGCTGGGTGTGGTGGCTCATACCTGTAATCCTAGTGCCTTGGGAGGCCAAGGTGGGAGGATCACTTGAGGTTAGGCGTTTGAGACCAGCCTGAGCAACACAGCAAGACCTGTCTCTACAAAAAATAGGAAAATTAGCCTAGTGTGGTGGTGCACACCTATAGTCCCAGCTACTTGGGAGGCTGAGGCAGGAGAGTCACTTGAGCCCGGGAGATTGAGGTTGCAGTGAGCTATGATCATGCCACTTCCCTCATGCCTGGCCACCTAAGTGAGACCCTATCTCCAAAAACAAAAACAAAACAAAAACCACAACAAATATTTATCATCATACAATTTCTCTGGGTCAAGAATCTAAGAATCTGGGCATGGCTTACTGGGTACTGGGTGCCTCTGGCTCAAGGCGTCTTATGTGCTGCTGGGGCTACAGTCTCATCTGAGGGCTGGAGTGGGGAGGGAGGGTCTGCTTCCAGGCTCACCCATGTGTTTTTTAATAAGCCTGAGTCCTTCCCCCCAGGGACCTCTCCATGGGCTGTCTCATGACACAGCAGCTGGCTTTCCTCAGGGCTAGTAATCCTAGGAAGAATGAGGGAGAACATGACAGAGGGCCCCCAAGAAGGACACTGAAGTCTTTTTATATCCTAATCTCAGAAGAGACACCGTATCTATCACTCTGCCCTACTCCATGCATTAGGAGCAAGTCACTACATCCAGGCCATGTTCAAGGGGAGGGGATTGAAGAGGGGTGTGACGTCAGGAGCCAGGGATGATCAGAACATCTCAGAGACCGCCCACCACATGGCCTCTGGCTGGCATGCCTTGATGACTTGGAGATCTCTCGAGACATCTGGACTACTCAGGAGATCAAGGCAGGTGATGGATATGGCACCTCACCCTGGGCTGTCACGGGCCATTGACCAGAATGTGGCACAAGAGCTACACTGTCCAGCCAAGCTGATCTTCCCACCACTGCAGAGCCTCTGTCCTTGCTGTGCCGTCTGCCTGGACACATGTGTGTGTGTATGCACACCACATATATGTTTTAAAAATTATTTTAATAATTACATATTATTTACTCTTATTACTTAATTTAATATATATTTTGTCAAAAATTATTATATGATATATTATTATCAATAATTATTTATTATTGCCTGTTTGTCCCAGTAGAATGGGGCAACTTTATCTCCATTGTGGGTTACTATGTTACAGAAAATGTTTATTGAGAACTTACTATGCTTTAGATTTGGGGGGTATAGATTTTAGCCCTCACCTGCCCAGGAGCTCAGTGACGAATGAAGGAACAGGCCATTTAAAACCCCTCGTGGTGGAAACTCACAGTGGACCGCAGGTGGGGGGCGTGGGTGCTGTGGGGCCCTCCTGCAGGGGGGTGCAGCTTACCAGGACGGCAGAAAAGACTCCCCCGAGGAAGTTCCACGTGGATGGAGATTAGAGGAAGAGTGGGAATTAGCCAGGTGAAAAAGAGAGGGTATGAAGGAAAGAAAGGAACCTGCAGGTTCAGGGTTATTATCCCCATTTAAAGCTAAGAAAAGCGAGGGTCAAAAAAATTCAAGTTTTCCCTGACTTTCACAGCTAGAAGGTGAGCGTTGGGGCCAGGTCCCTCCCCCGCTCCTCCCACCCAGGGCTCCAGGTCACCTTGTCTGCTGCCTTTGACTCACTGGATGTTTCCTGTTCCTCCCGTACCTGTCTCTCTTGGCTTTTTTATTTTTTAACCCCTTGAAATTGAACTTGTTTCTATTTAAAGGATCAAAAATTCCAGTTCTCTTTTTTTTCTATTTCAGGCCAAGATGGGGACATTTATTCTTTTTACCGACCCCTAGAAACACATCGATGACTCATACTAAAGAAATGGGCTGTTTAGTTTCTTTAGGGATTTCTCTGTAAAAAAAAAGATGTATAAAATCCTGAAGACACTTGAATTATTAAAATTGCATTCATTTTCAAGGGGTTGGAAAGTTTGCACAGTGCAGAATAGCCTAAATAAGGAGATAAATGACATGGAACCTGTAAACCCACCACTAAGACCAATCCCTTCCAGCATTTTCTCCCTGACTTTTCCTATGGACAGTTTTATATACTCATTCAGCACTTTATGCTGTTTTGGCACTCATCAGATTTTAATTAAAACAGGGACTATAAAGTTTTGTTCAAACATGAAACAAACGTTTAAAAAAATCTATCTCAGTTTCATGGAAGGGGCACGGCAGTGGTGAGGGAGGGAGACAGACAGGCATAGACAGAAATGGAAATGTCAGTAAGGGAAGGAGGGCGAGGAGAGAAGCAGAAAGGGGGGCACGCAGGCACACGGGAACAGCAGGTGAGGCTGGGAGGAGGGGTGTCCATTAGAGGCTGCGATGTCTGCGTGCTAAACGTCTCTCCTCGTGCTGAAGCTGAGCCCTGCCGTTCGGTCTGCAGGTGAGCTGTGGGATGCATTCACCGCTCAGGACTGCTGTGACCACTGTTCTCAGATCTGCAGCTGCTCTTCATCTTCAGCATTCAAGATAGGTTTTTACTGGGATAAACGCAGTAGCTCATCAGGGAAATCTCTCCCTCCCTTGCATCAGCAATGAGTATGACATTTATGTCATTTTTGCCTCTTGACTTGTCTATATCCCATAATACTATACTGTATCTCCTCTGCAATGCTGTATTCCCAGTGCTTCGCACAGGTCCTTTAGTATAGTAGGTAATTCAGTAAGTGTTTTTTGAGAGAAGGGGGAGGAGGAGGAGGAGGAGGAGGAGGAGGAGGAGGAGGAAGAGCAGGGGGAGTGGAGGAAGGAGCAGCAGTAGCTGCTGTAGTCTGAGTACTAGACTGGGAGACCAGATGTTAGTTAGCACCTGGCTGCTCTTTCTTCCAAACGAGAGACTCCAAGGATGACCCCGTGGAGAACACTCCCGAGTCTCAGCTAGCGCCTCTGAGGAGGAGGCCGAGTCAGCCCTCAAGGGTGATCCTCGTGGGGATCTGAGCCTCTGACTGGGTCTAACTCTGGCTCTCAAAGTTGAGAGCCTGGGGTTGAATCTCGGCTCCTTTACTGCTAGCTCTGTGACTCTGGGAAATACTGAACTTGCAAATCCCTCATCTGCAGTGTACAGACAAAAGTTTTAATGTCCTCTAGGGTTGTCCTGAGATCAGACGAGTTACTGCATGTGAAGGGCCTGGTACCTGGAAGGTGCTCCGTGAGTGTTAGCAGTAGTGGTATTCCTGCTCCCGGGGTGAGCAGAGCACCCAGCTGTGTGGAGACACCGGCAGCCAGGAAAAACAGGGCAGGTGGGACATTCGGGTTTGTGGCTCATCAGAAGCCACCCCAGTGGATGGTACCTTTATCACTGATGTGCTGACCATTGACAGGATGTCGGGCAGGAAAGGTGTGTCCAGCAGTATGGACAGCTGCCGCCAGCTCCCAGGGCTCTTGACTCTGGAACAGTCTGTCATTGCATCCTTCTCCAGCAGCGTGTGTATCCCAGCATCTCACATACACCTTGTGAAGTGTGACACACAGGTCTCTGGCTGTAGAACATCAGGGACTAACGAATGCCCACTTACTCCTCAGTTGCTGATGGGTTCTCAAGATTTGCAAAGAACCCCTTAGGTCTGGTGGACATAGATGTCTGGTAACTTGATCATGCATCACTTCCAATATGAGCTCAGGATGGGAGGCTGAAATCACAGCTTGGAGTCCCCCAAGCGGTAAAATGGCTTGGGCAGCTGAGAGGAGAGCGGTGCACCTGAGCGCACTCAGCACAGCCAGGGAAGTCACATAGATCATTGGAGACTTTCCTAGGACAAATGACATTTAAACTAAGCCTAGAACCAAGCTGTGTCAGTTCCCTGACACTGCTATAACAAAGTACCCCAAACCTGGTGGCTGAAAGCAACAGAAATTTACTATCTCACAGTTTGGGAGGTGAGTCCGAAACCCGGCAGGGTCATGCTCCCTCTCAGGGCTCCAGGGGAGACAGTCTGTTCCTTGCCTCTTCCAGCATCTTGTTTCTGCACCAGCATCCCTCGGTGTGTGGCCGTATCCCTCCAGTCTCTGCCTCCATCTTCACATCACCTTCTCGCCTGTGCATCTGAGCTCTGGGAATCTCTTATAAGCACACTTGTCATTGGATTTAGAGCCCACACTGATAATCCAGGATGATCTCCTCATCTAAAGATCCTTCACTTGCATGCATCTGCAGTGACCCTTTTTACAAATAAGAATTCATTTCCAGGCTCCAGAGTGTAGACCTATCTCTTCGGGGACCATCATTCAAGCCCACTACATGGGTCCACCATAAAAGGCTCCTCAAGTTGTGCACTGAGCAACACCAGGGAACTTAATTCATGATTTGCACAGCGCACATCTTGAACAACTGTGTGAGTAGCCCTGAGGATGAAACCAGTTCCCTGTCCTCTCGGACCTTGAAGATCAAGCTGCAGTATTTTGACCTCTGGAGTTCGGGGAACAATGTGTCAAACTGGAGAGGTAACGGGAGCAGGTCTAGGAGGGACTGAGCACCAGCCTGTTGGTCATAGAAAGCCACTGCAGGTTTCCTCGCAGAGTCTTGGCCTGATTGGAGCTACCCCGGGGGTGCAATGGGTTGTGGGAAGGATAAGGGCTACACTGGCCACAGTCCTATGTTGTGTGGGGGCTGGAAAGGAGTGCATTGACAGACACAGCGTCTGAATTCCAGACAGATGTGTCACCTTGACGACAACAAAGGTTGATTCCAAGGGAATCTCAGAATCTAATGTCTTCTTCTCCTAGCAGAGGTTCTGCTGTATATGCAGAGTTAGAAAATCCCTCCAGGACTTGGGTGGAGCTGCAGGTTCAGCACGGGAGTGTTCTAAGCTTATAAGCATCTCTGTTACATCACCTTGTTACCTGAGTTGCTGCAGAGGTGTGGGCTGGCGGAGGAGGACAGTGGGGGCTGAACACGTGGGGCTGCCTCAGCCAGGAAGAAGGGGTGCCTTTTCCTCCTTTTTCTTAGTTTGCACGGAGGCATCACCGGGCTTGCAAGGGCCCTGCCTGTTGCCCTATTTCCAGGCTCTGCAGAGCGAGTGTGGTTATCTGCTATTTTCTTGCTAATTTGACTATTGTCTCCCTCACTCCATGAGAAGTCCCAGGAAAGCAGTATTCTTGTTTGCTGAGCTCACGCCTTTCCCCACTGCCAGAGAACGCCTGGCACTTAGTATACTGGCACAGGGTGAATAGCTGCTGAATGTGACAGTGAGGAGCTCAGCAACTGAATGGGCCGGAGGGGAGGTGACGGCAGGTTTACATTTCAGGAGGTCTCTCCAGTTTCAGCCTGAAGTTACTATGGAGAGTAGACAGGATGTGAGGCGTGTGACTGTAATTCAGGAGGAGAAGGTATGAGCCAGTAAAATGAGAAAGAGGGCTGGAGACTTTTAGGAACCAGAAACTACAAGACCTAGAGATGAAGGAGGGGCTCAGGTGGAAGCAAAGAGAAGACATACAGAGTATTTTAACAAATGATATTTACTGAACATTTATTAACTCTGTCACTGCAAGACTTGGTCTGTTTCTTCTCACACGTGAGATCCTGTGGTGTGTTAAGGGCCGTATAATTTTCTCTGTCCTGCAGATAAGAAAATGGAGGCACAAGAGAGTTTAAATCACTGGCTGTAGTTCACGGAGCTTGCACACATTCACCCCGCTGTGTAGAGTCAGTGTCAGGCCTTGAACTCAGGCCATTGTCCCCTGAACACACGCCCCGAGCCACTGCGCTGTCTGGTCTCCCTGATCATAAGGCTGGCCTGGCCTGGCGTGTGCAGGGGAGAAGGATTTGGTCCTTCCTCTGCCATGTTGGCCCAGCTGCCCCCTCCCCACTCCCGGGCAGCATGACTGTGACACTAGAGGTGCTGTTGTCCCTGCAGGGAGCCCGCTTAGCCTGAGTGGAGTGGCTGGGGGAGGGGCAGGTGCTGAGTCCCCAGGCCGGCTGGTGGGTGGAAGCTGGTGTGGGCCTGTGTCACCTTCCCAGTCCTGGGTGTTTGCTTGGTCCTGTGGGCTCCTCCAGCCACCGGATTCAGTACCTTCCCCTGTGGTTCCCGTGAGCATGGGGGGACCTGGCCATCCTGCGTGAGCTCAGAGAGCAAGCATCCCGCTCTCCCGTGCCCCGGGCTGGCTCTGGGCTAGATGAGACTTGGTGGTTGTGGGTTAGAGCCTGGAGATTAAGGACCCAGGCCCTGGGGCCCCGCAGAGAGGCCTGCCCCTAACGTTTGTGAGGGGGGAGCCCTGGCACACAGGCTGTCCCTTTTCTTCCCGCCCCAGCTCGTCCCACACACCAGGGGTTTTGTGCACATGTGTGCTGTGGACCCCCAGCCCACACATCCGAGCTCCTTCTGTCCCTCACCAAGCAGCCCCCCAGCTTCCCCCTAGGCTCCCCCATACTCATGCAGGGCGTGGGCTGCCCCAGGCATCAGGGAGCCAGGAAGAGGCCCAGGAAGCCAGCAAGTGCACAGCTTTTGGGCAGGGAATTGCGTGGCCCCAGGTGTTCACTGTGGGAACAGCAGCTCCAGGGAGGCTCATAGCCTTGGTGCTGCAGACTCCTTCCCTGTGGCGAGGGGCACAGATGGAGGAGGGTCCTAGCAGAGCTCTGAAAGGCAGAGCAAGGACAGGGTCCCTGCATGCCCAGGCCCAAGGGTCATACTGCCCTCAGATCTGGGTCCAGATCCTGTTACCATGTGGTTTGGAGCAGGTTACTTCGTTTCCTTTAACCTCAGTTTGTTCATCTCTACAATGGGGATGATAACAGCACCTAACTTCTCAGAGATGTTATGGGAATTCAGAGAAATGAGGTTCACAAGGTCTTAGCATGCTAGCATACAACCCCCACCCCCATGCATGTTAGCTCTTGCTGTTTTATCAGTTTCCTTGGGTTGGTCTGTTTCTTCTCACAGGTGAGATCCTGTGGTGTGTTAAGGGCCGTAAGAACAGGGACCAAATTTGTCAAATTCACCTCTGTTTTCTCAGCTCCTGCCTCAGTGCTTGCACATGGTCAGAGTCAACCATTAAAAGTCAAGCCTGACTTTCTAGGCTCTGGGGTACAGCAATGAATAAAACTGTCACGTCTCCTTTGTTGTGGTGCTTTATTTCAGTGAGGGAGATTAACAAAAACGTGAGCACTAGATGCAGAATTCGGCCCATGGCTGCAGGTGCTCAGTAGAAAATAAAACAGCCACCGGGAATCACTGTTTTAGATGAAGTGGTCAGGGAAGGCTCTTTGATAAGGCGAATGAGTGAATGAATGAATAAATGAGTGGATATCTCTGTTCATGCTGCTATAACAAAATACCTGAGGCTGGATAATTTATAAAGAGCAGAAATTAATTTTTCACAGTTCAAGATCAAGGCACCGGCAGGATTGGTGTCTGGTGAAGGCTACTCTCAATCCTCTCCCAAAGGTGGCACCTCTTAATACTCTTGCATTGGGGATTAAATTTCAACGTGCATTTTGGAGGAGGCACATTCAAACCGTAGCAATGGATGAGTGAGTGAATATTAACCATCTGAGGGCAGGGACTGACTGGGTCTTTTCTCTCGTGTGCCACTAGCCTCTTGCACTGTGCCTGACACACAGTGGACACTCAGGAAATTTGTCCGATGGATAAATGAAGGTCAAGACTTTGGCCAAGAGTCAGAATCTACACCAACCCTACGGGTGGCCTTGGAATCCAGCCCAGTGGCCTCCAGCACAGGAATCCCATGCCTTTGCTTGGCAGCCTGTCTCCTTCTTGAGAAAGCTTTCCAAAGTTACTGTGTATGTCACCCCAACTTCTGCCTCCATGGCACTTCCTCCCTCTGCCATGACATAGCCTGAGCCCTCAGCATCATCTCCACTATGTTGTCCTTGAATTTTTGCTTGATTGTTCCCAGAAATGGGAAGCTCATCACCCTGAGTAATGCCCAATCCAGCCTTGTGCTGGGATGACGTTGCTTCCATTTGGGGTGCCTAGCTCCCTACCACGGAGCCCAATGAGTGTTGTCCCTTACACATGGGACATATGAAGGAAAGGTTGCTCCCTCCATGGCTTCTCTTCTCTGACCTAAGTAGTCCCAGCTCTGCATTTCACCACCTTTCCTGGCCTCTCATGATCCTATTCCCTCCAGTTGGGACCCCAGAATAGGATACATCTACTCAGGTGTCATAGCTGGAGCAGAAGCTAGACATCCGATGTGTCCAGCTATATTAGTTTGCGGGGGCTGCCATGACAGTGCCGCAGAGTGGGTGACTTAACAGAAATTTATTTCCTCACAGTTCTGGAGGTGGGAAGTTCCAGATCCAGGTGTTGGCGGGGTTGATTTCGTCTGAGGCCTCTCTCCGGGCTTGCAGAAGGCCGCCCTGCCCATGTCTTCGCTTGGTCTTCCCTCTGTGTATGTCTGTGTCAAATCTCTTCTTCTAAGGACACCAGTCACATTGGAGTAAGTCACCCGAGTGTGACCTCATTTTAGCTTAATTACCTCTTTAAAGACCCTGTCTCCAAATGCAATCACATTCTGAGGTCCTGGAGATCAGAACTTCAACATTCGAATTTTAGGGGACACAGCTCCGTCCGTGGCAGCAGCCGACCATCTCTTTTCTCAGACCTGGACCTGAGGCCCAGAGTAGGAGGGGTCCTGACCAACACCCCAGGTCCGCGTTGGAGCCCGGAAGGAGCCCAGTTCTCTTGACGCCAGCACGCTGCTTCCCTCCTCCATCCCACGAGAAGGAGGTTTCGCAAAATCCCTCCGCAGCTCTCACGATCTGCTGGTTTTCTTTCCTTTTACTGCCCGAGTAACTGCCTTACTACCTCATCCATACCTCCAGGGCCTCGGGAAGAGCCTCCAGAAAGCAGCCTGTCCCTGCGTGGGTGTCAGCTCCGCCCACCCAGGGCTCCTGCCGATCCTAGAAACAGTGGGATTGAGGCCAGGGAACACGCTGCCCTGATTTATTCTTTCCTAAAAAAAAAAAAAAAGCTAACTAGGACAGTGAATACAAAATTATTCTGGGTTTTTTCAGGCTGGGAAGCCTCTAACTTTACTTCACAAAACAATGAAATAACAAGCGTAGCTCAACCTCAGGGAAGCTCAGGAAGGCAGCACACTGTGATGGTAGCAGCAGGGCTCTGGAGCCAGCAGAGCTGGGGCCCAGCCTCGGTGCCATCACCGGCCAGCAAGGAGAGCACGGGAAGGTCATTCTCCAGCATCGCCTTTTAAAAAGGGGGCTGATCTACCCATTGTCCCTGTGCCCCGATGTGATGGTTTGAGATAATATATATGTAAAATACTTATCACAATGTTTGACACATAGTAGGTGCTTAATAAATGATTGTTTAATATATGTAAAGAACTTAGCACAATGCTTGACACATAGTAGGTGCTCAATAAATGGTTGCCTAATGAAAAGAGAAATTCTGTTTGATAGTTATCCTTAGTGTTCATATTATACTATATTCACTCTCCTTTTCCTAGAGTGTGGTCCTTCCTTGGAGACACAGTTACTAGGGTAAAGAAAGAGTGAAAGGGGAAAGGGTTCTCTTAGATGACAACGTGGAGGCTAACAGCTGTCTGCACTCACCTGTTTGTTCATTCATGCATTTATGTACTTAACAGTTAACAAATACCTACTGATTTTGAGATGTTACCCTTAGATGTTAGCCTTATCAATAAACCCTTATGGATATTAGGGACATAAATACATAGAATACCGGCTTTCAAGAATTGTACAGCTTTGCTGAGAAGAGAGAATGCAGTGAAGACTTTAGAATGAAGTAAAGGTATAAAAACTGAGGCATGCACAAGTTAGAAGAGGAGAATAAATGAATTAGCCATGCTGGTGGGGAAATAAAAGACATCGGGAAGGCTTCCTGGAATTGCGTTGAAATTTGAACATGACATTAAAAGGCATGAAGGATATTCCAGTTGAAAAACATCCAAAGGGCATCACAGACTAAGGGACCAGCATGAAGAGCCGGGATATGGAGACATGAAACATCGATAATTTCAGAGCATCTATAAGCAGTGTAGAATAAAGACACCCGCGCTCGGATGTTTATAGCGGCACAATTCACAGCTGCAAAGATGTGCAAACAACCAAGTGCCCATCAGTGCACAAGTAGATTAATAAAATGTGGCATATATGTACCATGGAGTACTACTCAGCCATAAAAAAGATGAATTAATACCTTTGACAACAATCTGGATGGAACTGGAGACCATTCTCCTAAGTGAAGTATCTCAAGAATAGAAAAACAAACACAATATACTCACTATTAAACTGGAACCAACTGATGAGCACACATGTGTCCACCAGGAAGTAAAACTCGGTGGAAATCAACGTTGGTGGGGAGAACCTACCTAATGGGTACAATGAACACTCTTTGACTGACGGGCACACCTACAGCCAGGACTCAAGCATTAT
This sequence comes from Avahi laniger, assembly GCA_963575035.1. Classification (NCBI taxonomy): domain Eukaryota; kingdom Metazoa; phylum Chordata; class Mammalia; order Primates; family Indriidae; genus Avahi; species Avahi laniger. The sequence goes on along the minus strand of CAUYSK010041991.1, from coordinate 1,793 downwards.
AACAGTGATCCATGTAATCTAAAACATTTGTACCCCTTTAATATTTTGAAATTTAAAAAAAGAAAGAAAAAATATGAACTTCCTCCCCTGCTTCCTGGGGCAGATGAAGCCTCACCCGTCTGTGATGGGTGGGGAAGCACGTCCAGCTGGAGCACCCCTGGGAGCACTTGGCGTCCTGCAGACATAATCACTGCTCCCTGAAACCTCTGAAACAAAGGGCCCGAGGTGCTCGACTCAGCACCAACCGAATAACCTCGCAAGTGACGCAGTCTGCACTTGTCCGTGGGTTGCATGGAGAAATGTAATTATTTGGGGACCTCATTCCCTCAGATGGGTCATCACCAGCTGTGTACAAAGGCCTTCATGACATGCTTGTTTATAACCGGTTATGTGGGGGCCTGGAAGCCGTGCAGGCTAGAGCTGGCATTTGCAGGATGAAGTCGACGTTTTCTGCCCAAGATCCCAGGCAAACATGTTTGAGCCGAGCAAGTGAATACAGAAGCACATTTTTTCTGCCTGCCTGGTTTCGTCTGCTGTCTAAAGGCCTGGATTGTGTGGTAACCACGCTTTCACACATCAGCCAAATTTAAATAAAAGGTAGGACCTCCTTACCCCTATTCCATGTATGAACGCATGCTGGGAAACCCAGTGGGTTATTTTTTAATTCTGCCGATATCCCTGGTGCTCAGACGGGCTCCTCCATGTCACCCAGGTCTGAGCTTCCTGCTCCGATGAACTCTGCGTCTCAGCCCTGCCGCTCCTGCTGTGCCCGTTCACCCCTCTGCTCTGAGCCAACAGAGATGTTCTACCAAGCCCCTTGTGTGATTTCTCTCCAGATTGCACTCCGGGGCATTTGTGTGTAGAGTTGAGTTTGCTGAGAGTGTGGGGTATTAGAAAAGATGCAGGAAGCAAATCCTGCACTAAACAGCAAACGATTAAAACTGGGTATCAGACCTCTCTGTTATTCAAAGAATACACCCCCGGGAATTACTCAGGGGCCAAAATCTCTTTGTGAGCCCTCCCACTGGGACCTGCCATCTGACTCTGACCTCTCATCTCTGGGCCCCCCTCTTCTCTCACTCGCTTCTCACTTCCCCTCTCCTACCACACCGTGCCTTCATGCTTTTCCAAGCTATTGTGTAGAAAATGTGCCTTAAAAAAGCACACCCCTCCGTGCCTGTGTCTGCACCTGTTATGTGGGCATAATAATGGCGCCCATGCCGTCGGGCTGTAGGGAGCACGGTGAGCCCTGGGCCTGGCTGGCACAGGGAGATGGGCCTTAATGGGTCACAGATATTAAAGGACAAGTTGGATTTCACGTGGTACGTGGAGTGGAGGACATATTTGGTGAAAAGAACAGCCTGGGCCCAAGCACAGAGGTGTGGTGGTGAATGATCTGTTCCGGAAATGCAACATGGATGAGTTTGGCTCCGGTGTAAATCCCATGGAGAAGCCACAGAAAAATGTGATGAGGAAACCAGGTGGAAGTGTGATGGGCCTTGCTGAGAAGTTTGCTTTTCATCCTGCAGGAGTCAGTGTACCCTTATATGTCTGTGTGGGGAGGGAAGGCATTGGAAGCAGGAGGCCCACAGTGGCACAGGCAAGGGGGGTCCAGGGCCTGGGGAGGGAGGAGCAGAGGGAGGAGGAATGTTTTAGGGTTGTATTTGGTGTTGAGTGTATTTGGTTGCAGCGTGAAGGAGAAAATAGTGTTTATGATAAACCCAGGGCTTCTACAAGGTGGTGGTGCCCTGGCCAGGTTTTAGCAGGGAGAGATGGCCATGCCAAAGCTAGGT
>CAUYSK010041990.1:0-10232 GCA_963575035.1 Avahi laniger | reverse complement strand
CTGGATCAAATGGTAGTTCTATTTTTAGCTCTTTGAGGAAACTCCATACTGTTTTCCCTAAAGATTGTGCTAATTTACATTCCTACCAACAGTGTATAAGAGTTCCCTTTTCTGCACATCTTCTCAAACATCTTTGTTTTTTTAATAATAGCCATTCTAACTGGGGTAAGATGGTATCTCATTATGGTTTTCTCTGATTAGAAATGTTGAGAATTCTTTTAATAACTGTTGGCCATTATTATGTCTTCTTTTGTAAAATGTCCTTTTATGTCCTTTGCCCACTTTTTAGTGGAATTATTTATTTCTTTTTGTTGTTGTTGAATTGAATTCCTTGTATATTCTGGTTATTAGCAGTCTTCTGTTAGATAAGCACTTTGCAATTTTTTTCCCATTCTGCAGGTTTTCTGCTTTGTTATTATTTTTTGCTGTGCAGAAGCTTTTTAGTTTGAGTCTAATTTGTTTATTTTTGTTTTTGTTATCTGTATTTTGAGTACTTAGTCATAAATTCTTTGCCTAGATCAATGTCCTAGGGTTTTATCTATATTTTCTTCTAATATTTCTATACTTTCAGGTGTTAAGTTTAAATTTTTAATTCAGCTTCAGTTCATTTTTATATATCATGAGAGACAGAAGTCCAGTTTCATTCTTCTGCATATGGTGATCTGATTTTCTCAGCACCATTTATTGAAGAGGTTGTGCTTCCCCAATATATGTTCTTTTCAGTTTTGTCAAAGATCAGTTGACTATAAATGTGTGGCCTTAGTTCTGGGTTCTCTATTCTGTTCTATTAATTTATGTGTCTATATTTATATCATACCATGTTGTTTTGATTACTATAACCTTGTAATATAATTTGAAATCAGGTAATGTGATACCTCTATCTTTGTTCTTTCTGGTTAGGATATCTTTGGATATTTGGGCTCCTTTTTTTTTCACATAAATTTTTGAATTTTTTTTTCTAATTCTGCAAAAAATGAGATTGGTAGTTTGATAGAGATTGCTTTGAATCTGTAGATTACTTTGGGCAGTAAGGTCATTTTAATGATATTATTTCTTCTGATCCATAATTATGGGATTTTTTTTATTTGTTTATAGCGTCTACCATTTCTTTCATCACTGTTTTGTGATTTTCCCTGTGGAGGTCTTTCACTTCCTTGGTTAAATTTATTCCTAGAAATTTTATTCTAGGAATACAGTAGCTATTGTAAATGGAATTGTCTTCTTGATTTCATTCTCAGTTAGATTGCTATTGGTATATAAAAAAAACTACTGATTTTTGTATGTATGTTGATTTTGTATCCTGCAACTTTACTAAATTCATTTATCAAATATAGCAGTTTTTTGGTAGAGTCTTTAGGCATTTCCAGATACGAGATTGTGTAATCAGCAAAGAGGGATAATTGGACTTCCTATTTTCCAATTTGGATGCCTTTTGTTTCTTTTTCTTGCCTCATTGCTATTGCTAAGATTTTCCATACTATGCTGAATAGGAATGGTGAAAGTGGGCATCCTCCTCTTATTTTGGTTCTTAGAGAAAATGCTTTGAATTTTTCCCATTCAGTATGATGTTATTTGTGGGTTTGTCATATATAACCTTTCTTATTTTGAAGTATTTTGCATCTATGCCTAATTTGTTGAGGATTTTTATCATGAGGGATGCTGAATTTTACCAAATGCTTTTTCTGTACCTATTTGGATGATCATTTGGAGAGTATTGTTGTGTTCCTTTGAGGACATCATATTACCTTGCTTTTTCATTTCTTATGTCTTTACATTTATTTCTGTACATCTGATATAACAAGTGTTCCTTATTATTTTTGAATTTTCTTTCATTGGAGATGAGGGGTACTTTTTCCTAAAGATGTGGCTAGGATATTGGTTTGTTAGGGCCTTAGGCTTTGTATTTGCATGCATGCAGTAGTAAAGGCTGATTTTGTTGACTATAAATGACATTAGTGGTATCTGTAGTTTCCTCCATATGTTAGAGTACATTTATTGGTGGAAACTGTTGTGAAGTTGTGCTGGGATTGCAATGCCAGCTGGGCCCCTCTTCAGGTTTTAGTGGTAGTGGTGGTGGGCTAAGCATGTCTATTCTTGTGTCCTGGGGCAGTGTAAGCTGACACCTCTGTAGTGGTTCCAGGAAGGCCAATTTTTGGGCCTCTGAGTAACTTCCTTGAATATTGGTTGTAGTAGCAGTGTACTGGGCAGGGGTTTGGGCTCAGGTTGCTCCTGGGCAACCAGTGTGGCATGAATGATAGCAATAGCAGTGATGGTGAGATGTTCTTCTCATTCCCAAGTGCTGTGCACTTGTATTGATAGTGGTTACAAGAGGCTATGTGGGCCAGCTTCCAGGCAAATAGATGGTATTTGCAGGCAAGAGCCAGCTGAAGTGGTAGTGGTAGGATGTTTGTGCCCTACTTCTGTCGTCTGGGAAAGTGTTTGGATGTGCCAGCTGGTGAATTGTGATGTGGAACCCCCAGGACCCTGGATCCCACAATCTGTCTCAAGGTGGGGCAAAGTAGGGTGGAGTTGACAAGACAAGCTTGTGCTCAGGCCTCCCAGTGGCAAATACATGCACCAGCCATGACAAGAAGGTGGAGCCATTCTCAGGCTGCTGGTAAAATACCTTAGGTTAGAGGTGACCACCAATGCACTGAGGTCTTGCCACGGACATCCTTGGCTGGGGATGGGGACTATCTTACACCTCATTCTCAGTGAGGCTTGCTCCTCCATCTTGGCTGTTGCAGCTAACCCAGATCTTCAGGCAAACCTACAACTTTGTGCCTTGCCCAAAACTCAGCCTTGGGCTACAGGAGCCCCAGTCCAGCTCAAGCCCCTGCCTCTGTGGCAGCTCTTCTCCTGCACAGATCCCAGGGGTGTTGCCCACTTTCAGCACCAGCAGCTGCAGCCCACACCATGCTCACTTCTGAGTCCTGTTTGCAAAAGGTCACCACCTACTCACATCCCAGCTCCACAAGCAACAGCCTATGTTTCCCTAACATCTAGGACTGGCATCACTGGCTCCTATGACCTTACGTAGTCTACTAAAAGCCAGTATCAAGAATGGCATCTTACTGCAACCATTCATGTCCCAGAAAAAGTGTGCTACCCAAGACCCGTTCCCTCCTTGGAGCAGTTCCTTCCCACAATCTTCCAGTCATTCCCCAGGTAAGAATCAGGGCTTGACAGGATAAAAGTGCTCTCCTGTGGCCTGAATTGTATGATTCCTTGGTGGGAAAGTGGGCACTCACTCACACTCTTCCATATTGGACATTCACTCTTAGTTCCTGGCCGCAAGCTTACCCATTTCCTTCTCCTTTCTGGATTTTAGTGTTTTCTGTCACTTTTCAGTTGAACTCCTGTGTTCCCTCTTGAATAATATATTTAAAGTGTGATTGTCTACACACTATATTTATTATTCTAAGTGGACTAAGTGTGCCTGGAATGCAACTAGTCAGCCATCTACTGTTGTATCTTTCTTTTTTTTTAATATCTGATATCTTATACTGAGTAGGCAGATTTAAATTTTGTTTCCTTGTGAAAATACACAAAACTTGAAAGTGAGAATCCTTTTAAAGAAATACAATTTGTCTTGGTCTAATAAGAAATGTGATTTTAGGTAAAAGAGACATGAAGAGGACAAACATATACTGATATAAGCAAAGAAATGGTGGCTACACTGAAGCAATTTTTTCTTTTCAAACAATGAACACTGACAGGCTAAAATGAGATGTTCTAGTCTAATGGGTTATATCAAAAATAAATACAAGGAATGTATTATATTGATTTTTTCTAGTCCATTCATTACTTGTGGTTATACACATGGTTTCTAAAAGCCAGGGAAAAGAGTGATAATAAATGTCATTTTGAGTTCTCTTTCTTCATATATACATTCAGGAAATTTTGTTACTTTAAATATTTAACATTGTTTTGAAAACACTATATGATGTTTTAATTTTAGCTTCATATTTCCCTCATACACCTTATGCATTCTTGTTTGTTTTGTTTCCCTGGCATGTGAGCATTTTTGGATACAAACAAAGAGATTCCCTCACTCTACCTCTGTCCCACCCCCTGCTCGAAGTAGAGCATCCCCAAATTGTCTAATATAATGGGCCAAAAAGAGAAATTACACTTCTTTTAAGCAACGAGGAGAAGAAAAAGTCAGTGCTACATTCAAACTACCTAAATCTTTGCCGGTGGGAGACAGTCCCGTATTTGCTTTTGGCAGAAACCATCTAATGATTATTTTTCCCATGGAGTCAGTACCTCTGTGAACATACAAATTTATCTTCTACCTTTCATGAAGTGGAAAGATCTTTGAATCCTTACAGTAGAATGTTATTCTTCTTGAGAATTCTTGAGAAGGTCCTTTTTTTTTTTTTAAATCTCAAGTTTGTGAGAAGGGATTTCGAGGTTCACATCTTTGTTGAGATTGACAGAACAACACATGTCTGAAGATGTGGGGTTTTTTTTCATGTTTTATACTTAAGAAATAGCTTGAGTTGAAAACCTTTTTCCGTCAGAAGTTTGGAGTATGCTTTCACTATTTTCTAGCATCTAAGATTGGTATTCAAAGTCTGACACCAGTCTCATTCTCTTTCCTGTGTAGTTGACTCAAGTATTTCATTGATGTCTTTTCATTGCTGTTCATTCATGCTATTGTTCTCATTATCTTAGGTTTCCTTTTTTTACCCACTATGAGAGATATTGTAAATCATCTCTTTAACCTTGATATTTTGAAATTTGACAGAGACTGAACTTGCTCTTTCATCTGTCACTTTTCCGATTGCTTTCTTGGCTACTCATTTTAGAGGACATGTGCTGTACTTCAGAGAATCTTGCTCCAATTATTTCTTATTATATCCCCCACTTTCTCAGTACTTTTCTTCTAAAATGGCCATGTATGAGATGACAAACTTATTGATTTGTGTCTCATCTATTTCCCCGTAATTTTAATATATAGTCCTTTTTATTTTAATGAGATGACATCAACTTCATTTTTTCTAAAACTTGTATTTGATACTTAATTACAGCAAACATTTAAATTTGAAGATATATTGTTTATATTTTTCTTTTTTAACTTCTTGTTTCAAAGGTCAATATCTTATGACATCTATTTCAGATACTAACTAAATTTGTGTTCTTTCTCTGCTTTAGGCTCTTTGGTGGAAGATGAATTATGTCTGTTTTTTAAGAAAATATTGTGTGTGTGTATATATATATATATTTACATCTCTCAGTATTTCTCAAATATTGAATCTTGACAGTTGGTATATGAATAATATTAAGAAATAACTACTTGGATCTCTATGTATATAGAAGATATGAATAAGATGAAATTATTAGAAAGACTGACTGGGAGACTAGCATATAAGATAAGTAATCTTTTTTTTTTTTTGAGGGGACAGAGTCTCACTCTATTGCCAGGGCTAGAGTGCCGTGGCGTCAGCCTAGCTCACAACAACCTCAAACTCCTGGGCTCAAACAATCCTTCTGCCTCAGCCTCCCGAGTAGCTGAGACTACAGGCATGCACCACTATGCCCAGCTAATTTTTTCTATATATTTTTAGTTGTCCAGCCAATTTCTTTCTATTTTTAGTAGAGAAGGGGTCTTGCTCTTGCTCAGGCTGGTCTCAAACTCCTGAGCTCAAATGATCCTCCCGCGTCGGCCTCCCAGAGAGCTAGGATTACAGGCGTGAGCCACCGCGCCCGGCCAGTAGTCTTTACATATCAGAATGCACACATTTTTTCCCCCAAATATTACTCACAAAGTCTATTATACTAATGGTATTAAAATTGTTATTATGAAAATGACAATCACAGTTCTAGCAGAATTTTCTCCTTTTTCAATCTCAGGAGAATCCAGTTCTGTGAATTGGAATGCACAGAACATTACCTATCTATCAATCTATTCAGTCTATTTACCTACCTATCCATTTTTTATATCTATCTGTCTATCTATCTATCTATTTATCTACATCTAAATCTATACCTATCCTTCAACTTTGGTTGAATAATTTCTCAACTTTATCCTACAGGAAACTTTACAATTGATCATCAATGCTATTAGTTTTATTCAAACACTCAATATGGAATTTGCTTTTTAATTGATTTTTTTGCATGTCTGTCCTTTGTATAAAAGTAAGTTGACAGAATCGATCTTAATTGATAAATTAAAATGACAACATAATAAATATATTTATATGTAAACATATTATTACATTATTATTATTTACTTATTTATTGGCAACAGCATGTTATATTACAAAGAATATGACTTTTAAGTCAAAGAAGCTTAGACTTCTTTGTAAAATAATGTAACATTGGGAAAATTAATTGGCCACTTTGTTCATCACTTTTTGTATCTTTAAAATGACAATAACAATGTTTATATTATAGAGTAGTTGTGAGTATTTAATCAGTTAACAAATGAACAATAGAATAAACAAATGAATAAGTAGCCATTTTTTTTTTCCTCCAATGCCCTTGTATCTGATCATTCTTATTTTTGGAATATCCACAAGTATGAGCGTTCATGGAAAGCAGGCCTTGTCTTTCACTATGAGTGATTGAATTCCTTTTTTTTCCAGATCTTGACATCCTAAGGCCTGTTTCTATAAACTAAGCTTGACCAATGATGCATTCCCAACAGAGACTTTAAATCTGGAGTGAGCAAAGCAAAGGAAGGAAGGAAAGGAAGATTTTATTTTGTATTTGTTGTTTTCATTGGTAAAGGTTACAGCAACAGCTAGTTTGGAAGGCAGTGTAACTCAGATAGACCTCACAGATCTAGAGTAGGTAAAGCAGAGATGCCAGCTGAGGGATGCGATTTCCTTCCATGGAAACATCTTTGTCCTCACCAGGCTTTCACAGGGATGTAATTTGGGTCTCTGTTTAATCAATAAGTGTCTTTTGGTTTCAGCCTGTTTCCAGAACCTTTGGTCATTTTCTTAAGGTAACCATTATGTTTTCATGAGACTCCTTTCGCTTATGGATCACTTAGTTTATGCTTATTGCACCCATATAAATATAATCCCTTATGGTGACATTGGCAGGAATAACAGTGTAAGGACCTCCAAAATCTCACCACTTTATAAAAGTAATGAGAACACTGGCAAAAAATGTCAACATTACATCTCTGGAAAATAAATAAAGCTGTTGCTTCTAACAATATATGAAGCATTTATTGAAGAAAAATAACTGCCTATAGTTAAGAACAATGAAGTTTGTGATGTTTTAACGTGTTCCATTCCCATCCCCCTTTTTAGCTTTGTGGTGGTCACCAGGCTCCACAAGCTATTATACAAAATAGAAGATGAATGAACATTTCCCAACTCATTTTATGAAACCAGTATTACCTTGATACCCAAACCAGGCAAAGATATCATAAGATAAGAAAACTCCAGACCAGTATCTCTTGTGAATATACATGAGAAATATTCCATATAATACTAGTGAACAAAATACAGCAGCATATGAAAAGAGTTATGCAGCATGAGTAAGTGAAATGTATCTGAAAAAGACAAGGTGGATCAACATCTGAAAGTTAATTAATATAGTGCACTATACTATTATAATGCAAGACAGGACAAAAATCACAAGCTCATTTCAATAGATGCAGAAAAACCCAGTATCTTTTTTATGATAAAAACATTCAGTGAACTAGGAATATAAGGGACCTTCCTTAACTTGATAAAAGCATCCATAAACAAAAGGAGAAACATCATATTTGATGGTGAAAGTCACCTCTATTCAATATGATGCTGGATATTCCAACCAGAGCAATAGGTGAGAAAAAGAAATAAAAATCATGCGATTTGAAAGAAAGAGGTCAAATCACCTCTATTTGCAGGTAACAATATCTTATATAGAGAAAATCCTAAGAAATACACAGAAAAATCTCTTAATCTAATAAAAATGTTCAGGTAGGTTTCAGGATACAAGTTCAATATATAAATGTAAATTGCATTTCTATACACTAGCAATAAAACAATCTGAAAATGAGATTAAGAAAAAATCCCATTTACAATAGCATCAAAAATAATAAATTGTTTAGGAATATATTTATCACAATAAATATAAGAACACAAAACTAAATCAACAGAATAGCATCCCATATACAGGATTGAAAGACTTAATATTTTTAAAATGGCAATACTCACAAGTTGATCTGCAGATGCAATGACATCGATATTTAAATCTCAGCTACATTTTTGCTGAAATTGACAAACTGATCATAAAATTATATGGAAATTCAGGGGACTCAAAATAGCCCAAAAATCTTGAAAAAGAAGAATAAAGTCACAGGGCTCATAGTACCTGATTTCAAAACCTATTACAGGCCAGGCGCGGTGGCTCACGCCTGTAATCCTAGCACTCTGGGAGGCCGAGCGGGCGGATTGTTTGAGCTCAGGAGTTCGAGACCAGCCTGAGCAAGAGCGAGACCCCATCTCTACTAAAATTAGAAAAAAATTAATCGGACAACTAAAAATATATAGAAAAAATTAGCCAAGCATAGTGATGCATGCCTGTAGGCCCAGCTATTCGGGAGGCTGAGGCAGTAGGATCACTTGAGCCCAGGAGTTTGAGGTTGCTGTGAGTTAGGCTGACACCATGGACTCTAGCCCGGGCAACAGAGTGAGACTCTGTCTCAAAAAAAAAAAAAAAAAATCTATTACAAAGGTGCAGTAATCAAGACATTGTGTTACTGGCATATGTGTATACATATAGACTAATGAAATAGAATTGAAAACACGTAAATAAACCCTTACATTTATGCTCAATTTATTTTTGACAGAGTGTCAAGAATACAATCAAAAGAAAGGTCTTTTCAATAAATAGTTCTAGGTCAACCTGCAAAAGAATGAGGTAGAACCTCTATCTTACACCATATACAAAAATTTACTTAAAGTGGATCATTGTCCTTAATTTAGGACCTAAAATTATAAAACTTCTAAAAGAAAACATAGGTGAAAATCTTCATGACCATAGATTAGACAATAATTTCTAAGATACGTTGACAAAACCGGAAGCAAAATAAATAAATAAGTAAACTGTACTTCATCAAGTTAGTAACTTTTTTCTTCAAAAGACACTATTGAGAAAATTAAAATAGAATTCATAGAATGAAAGAAAATATTTGCAAATCTTATATTTGATAGGGGACTTGTACCCAGAATATAAAATCAATACTTGCAACTCAATAATAAAAAGAAAAATTACCAAAAAATGGAAAATATATAAATGAGGTTTCTTCAAAGAAGGTACACAAATGACCAATAAGCACATGAAAATAATTATTAAAATAATCATTAGAAAAATGCATATAAATCTACAATGAAATACTGTTTCAAATAAACTAAGATTATTTTAATAAAAAGAACAAATATATCTCAGGATGTGAAGAAACTGGTACCCTCATACATTGCTCATGTAAATAGAAAACCGTGTAGCCATTGTGGAAAGTAGTTATACAGTTCTTCCAAAAGTGAAATAAAGAGTTTGCCATATGACTCAATGGTCCCACATCTATGAATATGCCCCAAAGAATTGAAAACATATTTTCAAACAAAAATGCATGTATGAATGCTTAGTTTTCTATTCATAGTAACCAAAAAGGGGAAACAACCCAAATATCCTTCCTATTGATGATGTATAAAAAAAATGGTAAAGCTTAACAATGAAATATTATTTAGCCATAAAAGGAATGAAATACTGAAACAGGATGCTACATGAAAGAAGCCACAAATTGTATAATTCTTTTTGTATTAAATCTCCACAATAGGCAAATCCATAGAGACAAAAAGTAGATTATTTGTTGTTAAGAAGGCGCAGAAGTAAAGAGTGATTACTACTGGGCACGGGATTTCTTTTTAGTATGTTAAAAATGTTCTCGAATTTGATAGTGGTAATGATGGCTCAACTCTGAATGTATTCAATTTCTTCTCAAAAGATTTAATTGAAATAGTGTATTACAGTAATGTCTTATTTAACTTTATACAATATAAAATGTAAAAACAGACATAATATATATAATTATGTGCTTTAAAAACATAAATGACAAAGTAAAACTGGTAGCATATTGAGAAAACTGTAGTCTTAATTAGTCTAATTCTCTAGGCAGATACATTGCTCCCTTTATGTCACAGACTTAATATGCATATAATTTTATATGCTATTTTATCCAACTGAAGGATCACATTGATAGCTATGAAACATTTTAAACCACA
>CAUYSK010041988.1:0-24444 GCA_963575035.1 Avahi laniger | reverse complement strand
TGCCAATAACAGCCAAGCCAAAAATCAAATTAAAGATGCACCACCTCACCTGGTCCTTTAACAATCTTTGACCTGTCTGGACTTACTTTTCTTCAATTTCAGAATGAAGAAACACTCCCTCATGTTGCAGTGTTCTGTTAGTTTCCTCAAGACAGTGGTTCTCAACCTTGACAGAACTTTGGCATCACCAAGGGAACTTAAAAAATACCAATGCTCACTCCCAAGAGTCTGATGTAGTTGGTCTACAGCGTGGTCTGGGCATCAGCCTAGTAACTTAAAAGTTGCCTCAGGTATTTCTAGTGCAGCCAAGATTGAGCTCCATGGCCTTTAGGAAGAGTTGGAGCAGAGGAAGCCTGTGATTCAGAGCCTCACCAACCTCATTAGAGCGTTTTTGTTCCCAGTTAGGCTCCTGCAGGTTGACACCACTGCACTCTGAATTCCAGAGTAATTTTCTCACTCATGTGCTAGCCAGATGAATTGGAAACACTCATGACAACAAATGAGAAGGATTAGTCTCATTAAAGTAAATTAAGATGGAGAACAGGTCTGAAGAATCCCTGAGCAGACAGAACCAATTAAGCCCCATAAGTGACCTCAGCTTTGCTTGATTTACAAACATAGGCAAAACCCAACTTGAGCTCCTTCTCAGAAATGCCTATATTAAAGAAAAATAGAACTTAAGCTCAAGCAATCAGAAGTCACCAATAAACTTATGTAATTAGGGACTTTCCAATAAGATAAACCAAATAAGGCAACTGTATAATTATAACCAATCAAATATTTTCTTTGCTTTACTTCTGTGTCCATCCTATGGAAGCCTCCCCTTGCATTCCCTCAGTGGAGTCTTGAACCACTTCTGATTTGGAGCTGCCCTATTCATAAATTGTTGTTTGCTCAAATAAATGCTGTAAAATTTTTATTGTGCCTTATTTTACCCTTTTAATAGCGACTAATCCAGAAGGTCATTACCCAACCCTTTCTGTACCATCTAGGACACTGTGCAAGGCAGACAATCCCAGTCACCCTATGAGCCAAATGTCTCAGTCATCTCTACTTTATAAAGAGAATTACAAATGGATTGGGAGCAAAATCTTGAGATAATAAGGTTAAGGGTTCTTTATTAAATCAGACAAAACAGCTAGAAACCCTTCCTTAGAAACACTATCATTTTAAACAATCAGAGGAAAGCATTAGCTTTCATTGTTATTTACTAAAATGCTCTAGCTAGCTTTAGCGTTGAACGTGGGGTGTAGTAGAGCTGCTAAAAGGAGAAGAAAAAAACCTCTTTTAAATATAGTGGCATTCTAGGCAATGAGGTTATTTACAAGACTTTTACGACAACTGGAATCAAATCTTATTTATTGCTGTAAATCCTGTACATGGAACATATTAAGTGCTTAGTGAATATATGAGGAAGAGTGGAAAACAGAAACAGAGAGGAAGAGAGGGAGGGAGGGAAGAAGAGCGAAAGGGGAAAAAAAAACATAAAGGGCATAAAGACTAGAAGCACAGACAGGTAAATCCAAGTATAAGAAAAAGCTCTTTGTGATAGCTCAGAAAAATGGCCTGAAGTTTTCTTTCACTAGCTGTATTGACACTCTTGCAATTGATTTTGGAACTCCTCACCAAAAGAGGTAAATCTTTCTCCGTCCTTGAATCTGCGCTGATCTCCCAACTTGCTTTGGCCAGTGGGACAATGATAAATGTAATGTGAGCAGAGACATAGAAAGAGCGAAGAAGCTTAGTCTCCCTGTTGGAGGAGAGAGGTGCCACCCATCCCAGATGAGGCCACCATGAGCCAGCCAGCCCCTGCTGACCAACCAGCTCTGCAGAAAACCAAAAGTGAGCCTCATCAAAACCAGCAGAAGCACCACTTGGCTGAGATAGCCCAAGTTCTCAACACACAAGAGCATGAGCTAAAGAAGTAGTTGTTATTTTAAGTCACTAACTTTGGGAGTGGTTAGTTATGCACTCCCTAATCACTATTACTAGTTATCACTGTAACTATAGCTAACTAATCACTAGTATATAAAAATAATCATGGAAGATATAATTTGTCAAGATCTTAGTGTGTGTCAAGTACCATGCTAGTTACCGTACATGCATTTTGCAACATAATCCTCACAAAAACTCTGAGTAGATGAATGTGAGCATTCCCTTTGTTTTAATATGAGGAAAGTGAAGCTTGGAGAGATTAAATAGGGTCCCCAAAGTCACACAGGTAAGTCATGGCCCTAAAATATGAACTCAGGTCCATCTGTCCCCAAACCCAAGTTCTTAACTACAGAAAGTATGCAGAGTCAACTAAAGAGGAAATTAGAGGGCAAATAGGAGATGCATTTTTAGACTATGTGGATTTAGAGGCAATTATTGTCGTTTTTCCAATTTGTCATGCAGAAAAAATTATCAAGCCCTCCAAAGGAAGAATCATGTTTTCCTCCTGTTTCTAATTCCTTTAAAAATGCCAATAGGCTTTGTATTGATTCTTTTATAGGCTGGAAGCTGAATTAAAATCACCATATAATTGTTTGTTTTTCTCTCACTTGGTAGAAAGATATAAATAAGAAATCATGACCATTGACTATTGTGTTCAAACTATAGCTATTGTTTCAAACAAGTTCTACATGTATCAATGTTCATCTTAGAAAAATAAATCTTAAAATATTGCATCCAGTGGGACATTCATTCAATACTTGTTAAGTTTGCATGAGAAATCTTTGTCTATAAATTGTTCTATCTTGTTTTTTAATGTAGCTAGTAAGTGAGCAGGGAGCACCTGCTTATTAAATTTGCCTCGAATAAGGTAATAGATTTATGGCTAAATATTATCACTGCTAATCATATTTACCTTGAATCTTGAATAGGCGGGTCCAGGCAGGACAGGGGATGGGGGAAGTGGTTAAACATAAATCCAGAACATTTTATGCCTTTAAAGCAGAAACCTAGTTCCACCAAATCCTATTTATATCCAAATCCCATTTATATCCAATGAAATGGGGGAGAGGGGTGCTATACCTGCTTGGAAATGTGAAAAAAAATTCACAAGCAGGTGGCTTAAACGAGTATAGGTAATTCTGGCTGTTGTGTAACATTGTTATTTATTAGAGAATCTGGGGGCATTACTATGAATGGCACTTTGAGTGGTCTATAGGTTTCTTTGTGTCCTGGACTTTCAATGACAGTATTTATTTTAGAAGAACAAGAATTAAGCCTAACACAGCAAAAGGAATTCCCAATGTTTTTGGCAAATGCATGAATCAAACTGCCTTGCTACACTCAGAAACATGCACTAAGGTAATATCAGAGTACTGGGAGCATCAGAGACAGCAAACATATCTTACTATGGAGGTATCTAATGTGAAAGCAAGAGGTGCTCAGAGCTCAGAGTTAAGCTGTAAAATCAAAACACCAGATTTGCTCAATTCCAACATATACATTGGTTCTCATTTAAATGTTTCTGGAATAAGAATGTACCTAACATTTGATGTTAGCTGAAACTTGCCAGGTATAGGAGGAAAGATATAAGTTTCTGCACACTAGTACTGTAGTTGTCACTGTCTGCCTTAACCATGCCTGGATCCAAGAGATAGTCCCAACAATTATTTTCATTAGTGTGGGAACTAAAATAAAACCCTAAGTTCCCCTCCTCCTCAACCCCGCTGACTCAATAGATCCCTTCTAGGCCAAAGTAACCCCAGAGAAACCTTAAACTGAGTTTCCCAGTCATGATATGATGGGTGGTCAGACAAGCCTCATTATATACCCCCTCCCTGGCTAATGGCCATCAGGGTTTTTTCCTTAAAGGCTAAGCAGAAACCAATCTTGTGATCTACTCCTCCCTATTTGCAGTTTTGGCACTACAACTAATGGGTATTCTTTCCTGATAAGAGACTAGCAGCAATGGAGTGGTTTTAACCAGTCAGTGAAGTATACAGAGGGGGTTTTCATGTCCTTACTTTATGTTTGATATCAAAGCGCCACTATTTTCTGCACATGGACCCCATAAAGGGGCATAAAGCTCAATTGCACATGTGCATGTCTTTTCATAAATATTCATGATTCCTCCTATAGCTTGTTAAATATGTATATTTGGCCACCCTACTTAGCATAAATTCCTGCTCCTTCCCTGGAAACATGGGTTTCTGGCTTCTGGCTGGGTCTCTGCTTCCCAGCCTGTCATAATGGTCATCCACAGCCTTCATCACTTTATGAGAAATAAAGCTCTCCCTTCCAAATTTATGAACCTCATCATTTTCTTCAGTTAAGAAATAAGTTCATGTGTCGTTGAATTTTAAGGTAAATTTGAATTCCCAATTGGTTCAAAAAGACTACACTATAATGCAGCATTAAAACAAAAAGTTGTTGTGTGTGTAGGTAATGAGACTAAAGGCAAATGGTTGATCTCCTCTAAATCATAGATCTATTTAGATTATACATAATATGTAATTATAACAGATAATTTTCAAAGCTAGGAGAGTTGATGTGACTGACTCATGCAACAAGTTATCATTCATCATCCAGAGTTCTACCTGTAAATGCTTCCAACTGATTTCGAGAAAAACGCTTTTAATTTTAGTGATAGGAAATTCAATTAACAACAAAACAAAACAAAATAAAACACCCAAGATGCTATGAGCTTCAGCAGATAGAAAATGAATTAAAACCCTGGAGTACTTCAATAAGGCTCAAAATTCTATCAGTTCAAAAATTGCAACAGAGGTCAAGATCAAATTCATGAAAAACAGTATGAATATATACACACATGTGACTCAGAAGAATCATTGGGTACTGAATGTGAAAAAGGCCTAAACTTAAATTTAGATTGTGATGTTAATAAGAAAGTGCTCTGTAATAAAATGGATAAATTTATGTTATTAAATATATTACATCTTATAATATGTTCTTTTAGATTAGTTTTTAAAATATAGGGTACATTTATTGAGTTTCTTGTCTCTCCCCAAAGACTATAAGTAAATTGACAGTATATCTAACAACTGATAGCATTTTACCATTGAGGAATATAATGCATGAAATTATATATGTAAAGTATATTGAAGACAAAAGTTTTCTTGGGCCAAACATAGGAAAAGCAAACTTACCTATTACCTAATTGATGGAATTAGCAAATCTTAGAACTACTCCATATTAAATACCCACTCAAAACAAGGGAATCTGCTAGATTAAAAGAATCTAAATCTATATCTAAACATATCTTTGATTTGCAATAGTCAGAAAACACTTTAAGCTACCTTGAAGCTAAGCACAAAAACGTTGGAATTTATTATAGGGATACAAAGATATAAGGGCAGGAATGCAGAAAGTGTGAAAGGGCTGGGATTATAAAATGGAAGTAATCAGAACACTAGGAGTAATGAGAAAGAAAGTATCTTTCTCATGGCTCTCCATTGCTTATCTCTTTATAGACTGATTATTTTTCTATGCATTTTATACAACTAAAGATGGTTGTGCCATATCTCTCAAATTTTATCTACTGTATTCAAAACACTAACCCAAGTTGAACACTTCTTTTTGAATTTAGATCTATTAATAAATTCCTGAGAGAAACTGATGGACACAGTTTAAGTATCCAACTTATTTCAGTCAACTATGGATGCTAAATAGATGGCACATCAGTTTTTTATCGCCACAGTAATACTACATAATAAACCACCCCAAAATTCAGAAGCTTAAAAAAGGAACCATTTATTATTTCTCATGAGCTTATGTATCAACTGGATGGTTCTACTGATCTGGGCCAGGCTTGACTAAATTTGGCTAGAAACACCCATGCATCTGCATCAGCTGGCACGTTGCCTGGGATCTTGCTAGTTTAGGATGGCCTTGTCGGGGACAATTTGGACCTGATGCACATGTTCTCTCGTCCTCCACCAGGCTAGCTCGGGCTTGTTTGTATAACAGTGACAGGGTTTCAGGAGAGAAAGTGCTAATGTGTAAGCATTTTTTCAAGCCTTGATTTGGAAAATCAAGGACCAATGGCCAAAATAAATTGCGTGACAGAGCCCATCATCAGGGTGGAGAAAATGGCAAAGTTACGGCGCAAAGGTGGCAGATTCAGGGAGGCCATTAATTGGGGCTGTCAATGCAGTTAGCTTACGGCACTGGGACAGTACAAACCCAGCTGACAGGGCCCCACACCTATGAGTGACGGGCACAGTTAAGATGATTATTGAGTGTGGCTGGTAATTCTCAAAATGGACTCTAATACAATATCTCATTTATTCCTCATATCATTCTATGAGATAGTTATCACTTATCCACTTGTTACAGATGAGGAAATTGAGATATTATGGAAAGATTAAAAAAAGGATCATGTATTAAAGCTTTAGAGCTGAGTCACACACACGCATACACACACACACACAGATACACACACATGCACACACCTTTACATACCCTAAATCCTGCAAGCTTTTGAATGATTGCAACAAGAAGTGATGAACAGGAATCTCTCAAAAAGCAAGGTGAACTTCAGAGGGACAAAGGTGGAAGCTTCCAGGTCCAGAGCTTCACTTCCATGTGAAGTTTTTTTATCTAGGTGTCAACCACAGAGGATTCGAGATTTGCTTTTCTAAGGAAGATGGAAATCTTACTAACTTATAGAAGTCTCCAAGAGGGAAAGAGATTTGTTCTTGAGTTTGATTAAATGAACAATAGAGAGAACTCTATTAATTGAGTAGCTTATAAATAAATGAAGAAGAATAAAGGTAGGGAGGAAAGATGGTTATAGGAATGGAAGTTTAGTAGCAAAATAAAAGGAATTTAATTTCCCAAAGAAGGGATTAGTTGGCCAGAGAAAACCCCAAGGATTCATAAAATATGGCAAATGGAATCCCCCATTTTGCTGTTAAACCTAATTTTGAACTAATTGTCCAAGACCACGGTGAAGTTGTACAGTTTTAAGTGGTACCACACAAGGCAAGCTTGGTTGGATGCAGAAGTCTGAACATAAGGGACATTAGATGACTCAGATAAACAAACACAGCATGAAGAATGAGCTGTGGGGAAAGAGAAGTGGGGAAAAATGTCATTGATTTCTGTTGATATGACTGTTCATTCACCGTAGAGGTAAATTAATACAATTTTATATAACTAGGCAGATGCCAGAATTTAGACATTTAATAAGTCAGTTCTAAAATTGCCTAATTTAACTACAAATCTTTTAAGGGAAGTTTTTCTCCATGGTTACTTATTATTCTAATATTCAACAAAGTTGTTCTTAACATAGTGTGACCTTATCATTTGTTTTATAACTGTGCTAACAAGAAATAAAAGCATATCTTCTAAATCTTATTAAGACATATTATGTTAATAAATTTAGTATAGTCTCACATAAAGCAACTAGTTTTCAACTACTGTTACAATGATTCAGGCTAGTAGAAATCAGTTTTTGATTGAATTATCTAAATATCTTTGCAGGTTCCAATGATTCCAGCTAGAGAATAAGATACAATCTGTCTAATAGAAAAGATGTGTTTTTAAAAACCATGTATGCCAACTGCAGGGAATCTGAAAAATGCAGAAAAATATAAATAAGAAAATACCACTTATGTCTAATTCACCTTACTTCTACTCATAAATAACATTTTGCCTCTTTCCTTCCAATCTAAATACTCTCCCTTTAGTATCAGGAGAAAGTAATGTCACAGACTTCAAGAAACTATAAATGTGGAAAAGACAACAGAATAGTATCAAATGCATTATTTTTATTATTATTTGATTAATAGCTCCATCCTAGACTGTAAGTTCCATGTGTGCAGCAACCACATATGCATCTGCTCACTATTGTGTCTGTGGTATTTATCTAATAACACCTAGTTCAGTGTCTGGCATATGGTAATATTCATTGAATGAATGATATATATTAATCAGAGTTCCAAATTTCAGTCAACAGAAACCAAGTCTGACTGTTTTAAGCCAAGAAAAGAATTCAGTAAATGATAACTGGGTAACTCACTGAGTAGTCAGGAAATCCTGGGGTTTCAGCTCAGTGGCTATAGTCAAGTTATGCAGGCGAAACTGATTTTGTAAAGCATCACTGGGCTGCAACATGGACACACTGTTGTCACTAGCACTTCTCACTGACTTTGGACATTGCTGCCGTCGCCTCTGGCTACCGTGGCTGCTTTCCGTCCCAAACAGGGATTCAGTGAGATCCCTGCCTTTTTTCATTGTCATCACTACCTTCCCATTAAAAGTTTAGTGTGACTACACCTGGTAGGTAAGGTTGAGATCAGGTACTTAGCCTCAAGAATGGTGGGAAAACAAATCGATGGCATTTTAAGATTCTGGTGGGAGAAGGCTTTTGCCTCACCAGGGGTTAGATGCTGGGCACCCAAAATCATGACAAATGCCCCCCATTTGGCTGCTTAACATCAGCATGTCCACTTTGTTCTCCCCTTATTTTTACTATCAACAAACCCCCCTCCCAAAAAAAAAACGCAAAATAAACCAATCAACAAAAGTATCACCTAGTATGATGCAAATATTCCTCATAAAATGGAAAATATTTTCATTTCCTCCCATGAAGAAGCCAGCACAAAGTCATTGTAGTTGCTAAATCCAACTCCAGGTCTGGGACGTCTGAGAGTTTTCCACTCTTACTCAGTCACAATCCCATGGTGATATTTTGTATTCTATGGAAACAAATACTGAAGTTAACTATCATGCCTACATCTTCTAAAACATGGGATAGAGAAGACAATTAGTCAATATATTTGTCTACATGCAAGACAAGGAAAAATAAGTGCCAGTACATGCTGAGTACTAATTACTGTAACTGTTTCTGGGTCGACAGTTGGTATTTATGAATTTATGGCTTCTCTGTTACCCATTTCCTGTTGTGTTTGACCTCAGCCAGCTCCTCAGCTATTTGAGGTTCTCTACTTGGTTGAGTGACCCAAATTTTCACTCCTGAGGAGTAGGAGTCCTCTGTGTTCTGCCTGCATGGGGTTGCTTTTATCTTCCACCAACTTTTACCAGTAGACAAGGCAATAGTATTAAGAGGTATCACAGATCTCCTGGGTTTTAGCGATAGCCTCCCTTGTCCCATTGTGGGGTAAGCAATCCAGCCTCTCTTGGCTTATAAGAATTAATCACCCCAGCCAGCACCTTAACTCTCATTTCCCTCTATTGCACTAGTGGAGAAGCCTGGATAGGCAGGTGGCAGCTCAGCTTTCTATCTAGAGAAAATAGTGCAGTGTGTCCTAGAGAAAGCATTATTCTCTTAGACACTAAATTTCCTAACCATTAAAATCCAGAGTTGTGTAAATGCTAGTACAGTGTACTTTGGCTATAGAAGAAACTGTCTATGTATTATTATCTGGCTCATAGCCATATATCACATCTTATAAGCATAACTGTCACTCAGTTACAGCAAGGTAGCCCAACTGGCATCATAACTGAGCTTTCTAAAAGCCTCCCACTATTCCAGAAGTCCTCAGGTGATAAGGTATATACAAGATTAATGAATCCCATGGACTTAAATATCTTACTTTTCTTCTTTCACTGTAAAATGAGATTCTTGTTCAGAAGCAATGTTGAATGTAATGTTCTGATGATGAATATGGCATTTAGAAATTCCATAGACCTACTGGCAGAACCTTAGTGCTCAGGGAAAATTTTTGTTTCAGATTCCAAAGTGGGGAGGGCCATCGTGGTACAGGGGAAGGTGGAAAAGGAAATTTTTGGCATTTTGGATTCCATGGTGGAAAGTGGATTCTTCCTCATCTGTGAAGAGGTCAAATATTGGATGGGCAAAGACCAAAGATCGTCTTCTATGGAACAAAGAATTTAACAACTCAAAGCAGCAGAGAAATAAAGGAGGTTAGAACTGAAAGATGGTATCTAGATAGCTCATAATCCACCCCTGCCTTACCCATGACCCCAGGTATACTCATATACTCTTCTTTTTGCCCCCAGCTCTCTGGCCCTAGAGCCGTGAGACCTTGAACAAGCACCTGACTGATTTTCTCCACTCTAAATGTGGCTAGAGGCTCTGTCTTAGAGATGTTATGGGTATTAAATACTGAGGAATAGTTCCTGGCACTTAGTAAGTTATAGAGTCATCTCACGAAGTGGCTGGCCGTGTTTTACTGTGCCCTCAGTAGAGGCTGCTTTTGTCCCTGTGTGGCCTCATTGAGTCACCTACATCAGCCACCCCTATTCCTTTGGGGAATAGATCACAGAAGTCAGACAAAATCCTGTGATTGAGTGTGCAAGCTGGAGATCCAGGAGAGCTGATAGTGTACACTTCAGTCTGAGGATAGGAGATCAGTGTCCCAGCTCAAGCAGTCAGACAGGAGGAGCTCCTACTTAATCCACCTTTTAGTTCTATTCAGGTCTTCTACTGATTGCATGGGGCCCACTCACACTGGGGAGGGAAATCTACTTTACTCAGTCTCCTGATTCAAATGTTAATCTCATCCAAACACACCCTCACAGACATGCCCAGAATAATGTTTGTCCAAATGTCTGGGCACCCTGTAGCCCAGTCAAGTTGACAGATAAAATTAACCATCATACTTGATTTATCAGGATGTGTCGAAGACCCATATGACAGGAAACTACATGGGGTCTTGAGCTTCAGGAGATGTAAAGATTAGGCTATGTAAATGCCTGTTCCCAACACATGGCTGTCCCTGAAACATTTCCAAACAGAACAGGCCCTGGAAGGGGATCTGTCAAGGCATCTGATTCTAAGCATTCATTACTTTTTCTTCTTATATGTTACCAGTGGGGGAGATGATGAATGATTGTCAGATGATATCTTTGGTATGTCTGGGAATTGGTTATTATTTTTCACATTTTTGCTGTTTTTCTCCTATCTAATCTAAAGTCTACACTGGCCCTCATGACTGTAGCTAGCACACCATGAAGTGCTAAACAAATGTTGGCTGTTATTAGGATTTATTGTTGTCATTATAGTGTTTTATATATGTGTATGTGTATATATATGTGTGTGTGTGTATGTATATATATATGTATGTATGTATGTATGTATGTATATATGTGTGTATATATATATATATACACACACACACACACACACACACACACACACACACACCATCATACTATTCTAACACTATGTCTGCACCTGCCTGTAAGATCCTCTGGACAGGACTGAGGTCATACTTTATGCTTCTGTGAATTATCCTCTCCTTGGCCTCAGCCTGGTGCAGAAGAGAAGTTCCGTAAATTACTGATGAAGAGTGGTGGTATTCTAGTGAAATAGAGAGGTCAGGCTTCTCTCAGGGAAGGTGACATTTGAGCTAAGAACTGAACATGGTAAGGAGTAAATTCTATGGAAATCAGGAGGAAGAGTGTGGATACACAGGGAATTGTAAGTTCATAGACCATGTTTGGGGAAAGCTGCTTGCGCATTTGAGTGACAGCCAAGGGTCAGGGAGATGAGCAGAGACAACCAAGTAAAAAGTGGAAGATGGGACTGAGAGATGGGAAGGGGCCAGTGTTTAGGGATCTGCTACTCAGGTTGCTCTAGTTATAAGGCCCTCTCCTCATATTAATAATATGAAAATAAGAAAACCTCTTAAAAATAAAGTAAATAATAATTTAGAGTGGAGAAACTGTAGTCTCACAACATCCACTTTGGAAGAAAGTCAGGGAAGAATTTGGGCAGATGTTTGCAGTGGATGAAGAATGAATCCATGACGGGGTAGACTTTGGTTGTAGATAAAAGGGATTATTCTGAGCCCAGGATCCTAGAAGTTCTTGGCTACAGAACCCCCCTAGGACCATCCCCCTGGTATAGTTTGTTTTCAGTGTGAACAAAGTAAAATTTGAGCTCCATGGCTTTTGGGAGGGATTTTGGTTAACAGCTGTTATGGGCTGAATTGTTTCCTCACAAAATTCACATATTAAAGCCCTAACCCTCAGCACCTCAAACTGTGATTGTGTTTACAGATAGGGCCTTTAAAGAAGTAATTCAATTAAAATGAGGTCATTGGGATGGGCCCTAATCGAATATGGCTGCTGTCCTTATAAGAGGATATTATGATTCAAGATATATACAGAGGGAGAACCATGTGGACACAATGAGAAGGTACCCATTGTTAAGCCCAGGAGAGAGGCCTTTGAAGACACCAACTGTGCTGACACATTGATCTTGGACTTCTGGTCTCCATATCTATGACATTATAAATTTCTGTTAAGTCATCTAACCTGTGGCACTTGGTTATGGCAGCTCTTGCAAACTAATACACCAGCATCTGTGGCAGTCTATGGTCTTTAAGGCATTTCCTGCCACTTTGCTGATTGCAGGGAGGCCACTTTCACAAAGTGATTAGAATTAGTAGAAGGGAAGAGTCTAAAGTAGCCCATCAGCTGAAGTGGACTGGTGCCTAGTCCTTGATTTCTGGTTCACCATTTCCATTCATGTTCCCTTATGGGATTGGTGTTCTGGCATCTTTGGGAATGGTAAGGAATCTAAGGCTCCTGCCCAACATTGGTTGCCCATGTGTGATGTGCTAGACACTGGGTGAGTAATCTCATTAAATCCCCACAATAGTTTTATGGTAGGGGTATCATTATTAACCTCATTTTATATCTGAGAAAACTGAGGCTTAGAAATGTGAAATATCCTGCACAAGGCACTTAGCTAACAAATGTGGACTTGGAATTTGAACTCAAGTCTGTTTGACAACCTCTTAATTACTATTTGAATTTGAAGGCATGCTTGACTCATGCTAGAGTTAACCATGTCACGTTGGCATTGGCGATTTGGGGCCAGTTTTTCTTTCTTAGTTTTCCTATCTAATGCTTTGATACACAGTGTTGCATAAGTAATCAAGAATAATCAGCTGGGGCAGACAATAGTCCTGAATCCTCTCCAAGTCCAATGTCTATACTTGTTTAGGAACAGAAATACATTCAGTAGTCTCTTCAGAATCTTTGAAGTCCAAATCAATCAAACTCCTTTGTAGATTTATTGAGCACCTAATGTGGGTGCCATAGATTTAATGTTTGTATTCCCCTTCCCTCAAACTCATCTGTTGGAATCCTGACTCTCAATGACAGTATTAGGAGGTGTGGCCTTTGGGAAGTGATATAGTTTGGATACTTGACCCCTCCAAATCTCATGTTGAAATGTGATTGCCGGTGTTGAATGTGGGGCCTGGTAGAGGAGGTGTTTGGGTCATGCGGCCAGATCCCTCCTGAAAGTTTCGATGCCCTCCCCGTGAGCAGGTTCTCATTTTATTAGTTCACATAGAGCTGGTTGTTTAGAAGAGCCTGGCACCACCTCCCCCCTCTTGCTCCTTCTCTCGCTGTGTGACACACCTGCTCCCCCTTCACCCTCTACCTCGCTTGGAAGCTCCCTGAACCCTCACCAGAAGCAGATGCTGGTGTGACACTTCTTGTACAATCTGCAGAACTGTGAGCCAAATAAACCTCTTTTCTTTATCAATTACACAGCCTCTGGTATTTTCTTTATAGCAGCTCAAAAAAGACTGACACAAGAGGTGATTAGGTCATGGGGGTAGAGCCCTCAGAAATGGAATTCCTGCCCTTATAATAGAGACCTCAGAGAGATTCATCTTCCCTTCTGCCATGTGAGGACACAGTGAGAGGAGGACCGTCCATGAGCCAGAAAGCAGGCCCTCACCAAACACCAAATCTGTCAGTGTCTTGATCTTGGCCTTCCCAGCTTCTAGAGCTGTCAGAAATAAATTTCCGTTGTTTATAAGCCATATAGATTGTGGTATTTTGTATGAGTAATAGAGCCTGAATGGACTAAGTGGGTTGGGCACATTCAACACACTGGGGTAAAGACAGTGGCAGAGGTGAGCACGGGGCTCCTGAACACAGAGGGATAAGACTGGCTCCTGGCTGCTGGCTTGTGAAAGAGGCATGCCTGCCAGGGAGAGGGTTCTAGGGAAGCATTAAAGGACACAAAGTAGTTGTCCAGTGACAAATATGGAAGAGATATTCCAGGTAGAGAGATGAGCACATGCAAAGGCAAGGAAGCAAGAGATCTGTAAGAGGCTTATCTGGGCTGGAGTTCCTGGCCAGGGACAGAGAACGGCAGAAGATGAGGCCATGCTCAGGCTGTGCTATGCTGTGAAAGTCATTCTAGGAGCCTGGATTTGACTCCAAAAACCATGGGGAGGCAAGAAAGGATTTTTGCCAGTGAGGCCTCGTGTTCAGATCTGCATTTGGGCAGTGCGGCAGATGGATACTCGTTGGAAGGCAGTTGGAGAAAATGTGGTGAAATGATGGTGGCCTAAATGAACGAAGGCAGGAGCAGGGGTGACGGAGGGGAGGGGGCAGACGGAAGGCGGCTGGGAGGAGTGCACCTGCCCTGCCGTGGGGCTAGCTGTGGAGAGGCTGTGATGGATGGCAGCCGCTTCACCGAGGTGAGGCCTGAGGAGCGAGATGATGAGTGCCGAGGGTGGGATTGGCCCTGCCTCTCACTGAACGGACCATCACACAGTAGGGCACGTGTGTCTGGAGACGAAGGAAAGATTTCTGAAGCCACAGGAGGCTGAGAACATGCAGGGGTGAGAAAAGGAAAGGGGAAAGCGTGGGTGGCTGCTAAGGAGGCCGGCATCCGAGAGGAAGGCAGTGATTCTAGACAAATCATTCTTAACCTTGCATGCACATTGTACTCACCTGGATGGCCTTTCTTGTTTGAAGAATGGGGTCGCTTTTATATCATACCATGGTCCAGTATTTGGGTTCGATTGGTCTGGGCTGAGAACTGGGCATTTGTTTTTTAAAAAGCCTCCCAGGAGAACCTAAAGCACAGCCAGTATAATAAATATAAAGTGAATTGTATTTTCATGTGGGTGCCATTCTACTTACTTTATTAAACAGAAACCCAACTCTCTGACTCATAAAAATTATATGTAATCATATATTCTCATAATAATCACACATCTCTCCCAATGACAATCACCTGTTTACTTCATTTCCTCTGCTATACTGTAAACTCTGTGAGGGCTGCAAGAACTAGACAAATGCCTGCTGAAAAAATGGGTGAAGAGAATGAACGTTCCAAATATCCATCTTCTGAACATTTGGGAAAGGACGGCTCTGGAGAGATCTGGAGTACTCTGTCTCCTCTCCCTGCCAAATGAAAATAACAGATTTAGAATATGCAGCTCTGCCGTGTGGCTGCACTGGAAAAAATGCCTTACAAGGTTGGTTGTATTGATTCTTCACAACACGCCTGTGAAGCAG
Source organism: Avahi laniger (assembly GCA_963575035.1). Taxonomy (NCBI): domain Eukaryota; kingdom Metazoa; phylum Chordata; class Mammalia; order Primates; family Indriidae; genus Avahi; species Avahi laniger. The sequence goes on along the minus strand of CAUYSK010041988.1, from coordinate 9,225 downwards.
CTACTGTTATTTCCATTTGACAGATGTTCATCTGAGACTTACAGTGTTAAGTAATTTCCCAGTATCCGAGTCCCGGTAAGTGGCAGGTGAAAGCATTTCCAGACAACCCCCGCCATCTCGCTTACCCACCAAATGCTATTTAGAACTCTGCTTCAAGACAGCCACCGCACGTCCACTGTCGCCCTGTCACCGAATCATAGCACACGGTGCATCAGTGACCTTGTAGATTACCTGTCTCCTCTGCTGTCCTCTAAGTTCCATGAGGGCCGGGGCCACATTTGTATCCCCAGCACTTTGCAGCTTACTGGGCATGAGGTAAGCATTAAATATGTAATTGTTGAATGAACAAATCTGTTCCCTTCACCATGAACTATTTCAAGCTCATGATCTCTGTGTGTTATATTCTCTGGGCTTGATCTCTCATTTCCTGCAGACATTGACATCTAGCTTGATTTAATTCTGGTCATCTTCCTCTCCTTTCTTTTCCTCTCCCTCCTCTATCTTCTCCTATCCTTCTCTTGCTTTTCCTTCCCCTGCACCTCTTTTTCCTCCTTCTCTTTCTCCTCCCCCGTTTCCTCCTTCTCCTCTTGCAGTGCTGTGTTCTGCAGTGTCCCTCTTAAAGCGTGGTGCCCAAAGCAGAATGCATTGCTCCCGACTGTTACCCTGGACATGATGATACTCAAAAGTGACATTGACTCAGCACTTTACAAGGAGCCAGACACAGGGCTTAGGGTATTGCTGACATTCTTATCATTTTTAGGCTTCCCAGCAACCCTGGGACGTGCATACTAACATTTTGTCTTTGTTTCAGATGAGGTTGCTGAGACTGAATGAATTTTCCCTGACCTCATTTTCTCACCTTACTTTTCCAAATTGCTCGAGTCCTTTTTACTCCCCGTAGTTAGGTCATTATCCCAGGCTCCATGGAGAACAGAGATTTCAGTGAGCCAGACAGGAGGTGGTTGCCTGAAACAGACTTTGCAGTCTGGTTTTCACTTGCTACATTTCCTTCACAACAATACTTTCTCTGTAAGTGGCTGGTCTGCTGATTCCTGCCTTGTGAGGCTTTTAAAAATGGATGGGGGGAAGGACAGAAAATTGATGCTGTGAGTCCATGTTTCCTGAGCATCTCTGTTGAGATCTAATCACATCAGAAAGGCTCCAAATCAACAAGGAAAGCAGCTGTAAGTTTCCAAAGTTCAAATTAAATTGCAACTAAAAGGCATTTGCCAATGCTGCAAAAAGCATGAAGGCTGTGTCTGGATTGCTTTTGTCTTCAAACCTTCGAATTAGTGATCTGTCAGGGGAATGGGCAAGTTGAATCATGGGAGATAGCATGCTCCTGCAGAAACATGATCCAATAATTGTTACATGCACAGGCTTAGGCTCCAGAGAAATGGAACAGTGGGTCCCTCCAGATAGCGTTTTTTTGTGTGCTTACTCATTTGGTTTCAGTCTTTACGATATTCTGTGGATGCTTGTGAAAGAGGTCCCTGTGGTCAACAAAGAGGGAACTTGTAATTATACCATTAAAATAGAAAAAAGGTAGGCACAGAAACCCCAAATGGTGTCACCTGAAGCAAACATAAGAGCAAAATGCCCAAGGAACCAAGAGCAGAGCTTAGAAATAATTTTGAGAAAATGGAACCATCTTGGTACTCCCAAGACATAATTTCCTGTGTATTGGCTTTAAACTGTAGGGAAATTATTTGCAGAGTGTGTAAACAAACAGAAGCAAATGCTTTTTAGAAGCAGTTGTTAGATAAAAATATTCAATTTTGTTCGACTGACATGTATTACAACCAATTTATTGTTTTTGTATAAACCCCAATCTGTCCAAAAAGAGATTTAAGCAGGAAAATATATTAGCGACTACTCTGTGCAAAAAATAATACCAGTTTAAATAGGGTGTTCAGAGATGGAAAGGACCCCCATCTCCCAGGATACTCTCCACCTAGAAAGAGAGGAGAGGTTATATGTATCAGAGTTCTTAGTTGCAGGAGTAAAAGTTATTTGTTTTGGTTATTTCTTGCTGTATAATAAACTACCCCAAAATGTAGTGGCTTTAAAGAATAATTTGTTATCTCTTGTCCTTCCATGGTTGACTGGGCTACGCTGGGTAGTTCTGGCTTGGAGTGTGGAGTGTCTCATGTAATTGTGATCAGATTGTGGCTGGGGCTGGATGTCCAGGATGGTTCATCCCATGGTTGGCACTCGGTGCTGGCTGTCATCTGGGGCCTTGGCTGGGGCTGACAACCAGGACACCTACTGTTGGGGAAACACAATTTGAAACACAGTTTTCTCCCAATCCAGAAAACCTGTTTGCAAAGGTAGTAGAGAAAGAAAAGTTTTATTATTAAATATACATTAAACCAGGATGTGATGTGCATCACAGGCAATGCACTAAGAGATTGCAAAGACAGAAAGAAACCTCACCTTATTATATACAGCCAAGCAGATATCACCGCTTACATACATGTCTTCATGTTAAACAATAGCTAGTTGTCAAGAAAGAGAACTTGACAACACTATTTGTCAGAGTTCATCCTGACTACCTGCTAATTGGGATGACCATTTATGTCAGCTACTTGGCTTTTTCCAGAAAAAACCAAATTCCTTATATTAATATCTTTATGACAGGAGGTAGTGGTGACTTAGAGTAAGATACCCATCAAAATTAGGCTTCTGCCCTCTCACAGAAATTGGGGGATAGGGGTGCTATCGCTCCTCCTGGTGTTACATTTCAAAGAGATGGCTCCCAGGCCTTAGAGAAAGGCATTCTTGGGTCATAATGCTGAAAAAAGGCATATCTAGTCTTCAAAAGAATTTATAGACATTTCAAAGGAGAAGGAAGTACTTAAAATTATAAGTTTTCTAAAGTAAATGCTATGAAAGAAAAAAGGGAAGGGAAATCTCTTATTTTCAACAGGGAGAATTAATTATTTTAAATTTGCATTTGTCCTTACAACACACATAACCTCTTTTGTGGCTTAAGTTCCTTTTTTTTTTTTAGTTTTATTTTTAACTGGAAAGTAATAATTGAATATTTTTGGGAATACAATGTGATGTTTTGATAATTGTATATACTGTGAAATGATCGAATCAGGCTAATTAGTGTACCCAAGAATATTTATCATTTCTTGTGGTGAGAACATTTAAAATTATCTCTGTTTGCTGTTTTGAAATACATAATATATTATTATTAACTATAGTCACTGTGCTGTACAATAAAACACCAAAATTTATTCTTTTCTAATTGAAAATTTGAGCCCATTTTTCCAGAAAAAAAAAAACAAATTCCTTATGTTAATATCTTTGTGACAAGAGTGGTGGTGACTTGGAGCAAGGTACCCACCCAGATTAGGCTCCTACCCTCTCCTACCAACTTCTCTTCTTTCCTTGTTCACCCCACCCCCCAGCCTCTGGTATGGAAAAGATGAAAGATAATAAGTGTTGGAAAGAGAACAGTTATACATTATTGGTGGTATTATAAATTGATTTATCCATTTTGGAAAATAGTATGGAGATTCCTAAAAAATTTGATGATAGAACCACCATATGATCCAGCAATCCCACTTCTGGGCATACACCCAAAGGAAGTGAAATCAGTTTGTCAAAGAGATGTCTGCACTCCCATGTTCATTGCGACGTTATTCTTAACAGCCAAGATATGGAAACAACCTAAGTTTTCATCAGTGGGTGAATGAATTTAAAAATGTGGTATAGACACAATAGGAATACTATTAAGCCTTAAAAAAGGGAAAAATTTGTCATTTGCAACAACATGGATGAACCTAGAGGACATTATGATCAGTGAAACAAACCAGGTACAGAAAGACAAATACTGTGTGATTTCACTTAAATGTGGAATCTAAAAAATTAGAACTTCTAGAAGTAGAGAGTATAATAGAATGGTGGCTTAAGCTTCTGACAGCATGGTGATTGGGTTCCAAACAGGAGCTCCAAGAGCCATCATTCCAAGATGCACAGGCAAAAGCTACAAGAATTCTTATGATTTAGTGTTGGAAGTCACACAAGGTCAGTCCACCACGTTCTGTGTGAGTGAGTCACTGGGCCAGCCCAGGTGAAATAGGAGGGTCTAGCACACGGCTGTGGATACTGGGAGGTAAGGCTCATAGAGGGGCTATATGTGGAAACCAAGTACCGTACCCTTCTAGCAGGTTTGAGGGGAAAAGAAATGTATTAAACTAACAAATAACTTAGGAACTCTGAAGAAAACAAGAATAATCAGGCCTGGAAACTGTTTATTCAGGATCAGTGCCCAAACCACAATGCAAAGCGACATAGCAGAACCCATCGATGTCATGCCTGGACACTCACACACGATGCCGGCCTCTGAGTGCTTGAACTTCTGCTACTTCACTCTCAAACCTCTCTAGGAAAATGAATCCCATGTGTTGGCTGCTCTCTGTTGTTCAGTTTTGAATAGACATCTCGTACTGGGACATCTGATTGGCGAAGCCCAAGTCACGTGGCTGAGTCCTCTCTAGGAAGTACGTTGTGAAAGTGAGATGCCGTTGTCCTCCTTGGGTTGATAGTGTGTACCCGGTCACCCATATCAGATTCCTGGGAGTTTGCAATCTCTTGTCTTTTGTCCCCACATCCAGTTTTACAATCGAGTCATATCAATTCTATCGAAAATAAGAGTTTCTAGAAGCCACCCATCCTTCTCATCTCAGCTTCAAAAATCTTTATGCCTGCATGGATAAAACCAGTCTACTGACTGGGATGGTAGAATTTCACTTTTCAATTTTTTTATAATTTCCTAATTTATTTTGTTGTTTTAACAACTAAAAGTAAAAGGACTTCTTGCCATCTCGTCAATCCATCCCATTTATTGAACTTGAGAAAACTCTTCTTTGCTTCAGACCTCCATTGGTTGAAAAAAACGATATGGATCACATGTCCTCTGAAATCCTCTCCTGCTGTATTTCTCCAGAAACACCAATGAATACAGGAGAAAAACAAGAACTCCATGTCTGCATCCCTAGAGGCTAGAATGACCATGAGCTCTACCATGCAGTTATTTCGTGTGTTCATCAACCACTTAATTCCTTTATCACAGAGATTGGAACTGGATGCACTTTGACCCTGCCACCTGCCACCAGGCCTTTCCTGTGCCTTGTAGTAAGTCAGTATTTTCAGAATTTTTGATTACCATAACCTCCAAAAATAGAAGCTAATTATTCCCTTCCCATTTCAGGCTCAAAAAAAATGGGTCTGATTAAAACTTTATAGGACTCTCTATGCCAGGGATTTTTGTTAAATAAGTAGATTTTAGATGCTCATGTTACACACAAAAAAGGAAATACGTGAGATGATAGATACATTATTCTGCTTCGCTACTGTAACCATTTTACTATCTATATCTGTCCTATAACATCATGTTGTAAACCTCAAGCATACGCAATAAAATCTATTTTCAAAGAAACTTTATAGGAAATAAAGGGAGCCTTTAGCAATTTTTATCTTTCCCTGCATTTTTACTATCTTTTTCTTCTTCAATATTTTTGTACATATTAGAGATTTTTTGTGTGTGTTCTTTAAAATGCAGCCTGTATATTTTATGAGAACTGGTTGGAATTTTAAAAAGATGTTGAAAATCCTTTATTGCCCTGGTGTACTGCAAGAAGTTAAGCAACAAAATGTCTTACAATGATTCACTGAAAGTTTCTGAGCTCAGTGGGAGCATTGTAAAGGTACAAAGGCCTAAGGGCATCTTTGTCACCAATACGTTTTCACCTGTGTGTGATTAATAAGAAAGAAAACCACAACAATGAGAGTACAGCCCCACAGCATTTTTACTTTAAAGACTATCTCAAAGGATACTTTTCAGGATATCTCTCCAAACCATGTAAAAAGATGTTTTAAACTGTCCATATATTTGTAAATCTTGGTGTAACATTATTGCACTATAAACAACACAAATGAAATTTGACCATGATTTAACAACGGAAACCTCCAAGAATTTAGTTCAATAATAAAAAGAATCTGCTGAGTATGTGGTTGAGATTTCAGGGATTGTTTTAAAAATGTTTTTTTCTGTTCTCTAAAGGAAGGTTTGGTGGTGGGGATAGTATTGGTGGGAAGAAAGTGTACCCCTCATCCAGAAGTGATATCAGTTGCTTATAGTACAAGTTAGGACCTTAAATAGTTAAGTAATTTTCCAGATAAACATGTTCAGGATTTTAAACATATGCCAAGTAATCAAATAAGTTTTCAAAAAAGCATATTACCTGGGACTAATGGATGGTTCTCTCTGATTCAGGATGGTCGGATCTTTTTAGAAAAATGTATTCTCCTACATTTTCTCTTTGGAAAATAATTATTGAACACTGACTGTTCTAGACACTGCTCTAGGCACTGGAGATGCAGGAATCCAGACAATGGACATGGTCTCTGCCTTCAAGCAGCTCATAGTCTAGGTGAGAAAAATAATACATATATAAGCAAATAAGTGAATAAGATAATTTCAAATACTAAGTGCTATAGCAAAAAAGAAAAAGAAATCCCATAATGTCTTCATCTGTAAAATGGGTATGTCACTTCCCACTTAAGGAAGATAATACATGTAAAGCACCAGGACATAGTAAAGGAATAATCACACACAGTGAGTGTGCCATAAATGTGCATATGCATAGCACACACACACATACACACACACACACACACACACACACACACACACCCACTTTGTAATAACCAAATTATCTCAGCATGAGATTCAAGAAAAGAATAAAGAAAGTATAAAATTTGTGCAATTCACCTTTTCTAACAAGATACAAGTAGCTGTGATTTGTCAAGAATCTGCTACAAAGGCATAAATGGAAGCACCAGAAATGGCCTTGACCACCTGCATGAGAATGCCATCCTCATCACATTCTTCACTTATGAGGGGACTGGAGCCACCAGCCCTTGACCATGGGCCCAAGGAAGCCACTACTATTCCTGGCTGTCCCACCTGGGGAAAGATAAGGATCTTTTGTTGCATATTTATTAAGTGCCAAGCACTATGCTAGGCACTTCACATGCATTCTTTCAGTTAATCCTTGCAAGAACCCCGAGGTTGGTAATACTAGCCTTCTTTTACAGATGAGAACCTTGAAGCTCAGAAGAGTGAGCAAATGGCTTTAGACCACACAGATAATGTGTGCCAGCTCTGGGACTAGCATCCATGTATGTCTAACTCCAAAGCTAAGTGCTTAGTCCAGGCCAAGGGCATAGAACAGCCAAAAAGAACATCTAGAGCAGGAGTCCTGGGACTCTGGCAAGATGAATGAGTGTCCTACAAATGGAATAGGTTTTTAGCCTATTACCTTACTGATTCAAGATTCTTAAGTCTGGAATATGATTGTCAAGGGGACTAGCAGGTTTTTAATAGATACAATAGGCACTGGAATGATCTGAATCCTTCCATACCTTGCCACAGTGAAAATATGTTCCTTCAGGGCAGTTCTAAGACAATCCTAGTAGAAAAAAGATTGGCTTTGAAGCTTAATAATTATGGATTTGCAAACTGGTTTACTGTTTTCTTGCTGAGTAACATTTTCACACTCTTAATTGGGGGTTCTGTTTGCTTCCTTGTAAACTGGAGTTCTGAATGTCTGCCTCCCAAAATGGTTATGAAAATTAATGATATTGTCTGTGAATCATCACGCACGTTCATTTCTTCAATTCATATATATCTATTCAGAACCTAGTATGTGCCAGACATTATTCAAGGGCGTGGGGATACAACAGTGAAAACAAATTTCTGTTCTCAGTGAGCTTACATCCTAGGGGGAAGACAGATAGTAAACAAATAAGTGAAAACATAGATGGTGGGAAGTGCTATGGAGAAGCAGGAAAGGGATAGGAGGTCCTGGGGTCCCGGGTGATTTCAATTTTAATTTGGGGGATGAGGGAAAGCCTCCCTAAGAAGAGGACCTTTAAACAAAGACTTGGGTTTGAGGGTGTGAGCCAAGTGAATACCTGTGGGAAAATTCCAGGCCAGAGAAAACAGCAATAGAAAAGCCTTAAGGCAGGAGTGTCCATGCATACTCTGGAGTGGCAGGGAGGCTGGGTGGCTGGATGGAGTAACAGGAGGAATAAGAAGAGACAAGGTCAGAAGATGGACATGGGCCAGATGGCACAAGGCCTGGCAGGCCACCATGATAACTGAGCTTGGTGATGAGTGAGACTGGAGGCTGGCACAGGTATTGGGATGGAAGAGTGATGTGATCTGACTTGTTTTATCACAGTTTCAGGCATCTAGTAGGTGCTTGGTGAATGTTCATGGTTTTATAATAAAATCTTTTTTAAAGAAATGTATTGCTTGTATTCAGTTAACCAATGTTTTGAATCAGAGTCAAGTGCTGGTGGTTGGAGAAGGGATGAGCTGCAGGCAGAGTGTAGAGGTCAGAGCAGAGGTCACACGTAAAGTAGAGGCAGGACTCAGAGCTAATATAGGCTAGAACCTTAGCATGGTGTCCTGGTCAATATGAGCTGCTATAACTGAGTGCCATAGACTGGGTGGCTTCTAAACAACAGTGATTTATTTCAGACAGTTCTGGAGCCCAGAAGTTCCAGATCAGGGTGCCAGCATAGTCGGGTTCTACGAGGGCTGTCTTCAGAGCTGCAAACTACCAATCTCTTCCGGGATCCTCATGTGGCATAGAGAGGGCAAAAGAGCTCTCTGGGGTCCCTCTTTTAGGGCACTAATTCCTCCACCCTCATGACGTAATCACCTCCCCAAAGGGCTACTTCCTAATACCATCACACTGGGTTTCAACGTATGCATTTTGGAGGAACACAAACATTCAGTCCCTTGCATATGGTCACAAGGATTGCAGACTGGGAGGAAGAAGGGTGGTGAGCCAGGGGGAGAGACCATTACGGAGAATCTGGTGGGGGCTCTGCTGTGTTTGCATCTGGTCTGACTCCCGGGCTTCCTGGTTACGAACGATCACTAATGCTAGATACATTTCTTGTAGAAAGTTTGGAAATAGAGTAAGGCATATGGGAGAGCCACTGTTAAGAGTCTATTTGTCTCCTCTTTTCATGCGTGTATGTTGTTTAACAGAATGGTACCTCCATTGCTGTTTGGCAGATTTAACCTTTTAAAATTTTAAACAAAAAAGGAGTATATACATACTCATCATAGAAAAAATATAGATAAACAAAATGAAGAAAATGAGATCATCTATAACTTGCAGCCGCAAAATA